>CAUYSK010095076.1:0-27358 GCA_963575035.1 Avahi laniger
GTCACCATTGTTTCTTAAAGCTGAATAGTACTCCATGGTATACATATACCACAGTTTATTAATCCACTCATATATTGATGGACACTTGGGCTGTTTCCACATCTTTGCAATTGTGAATTGCGCTGCTATGAACATTCGAGTACATTGTTTTCTTTTACATTTTATTGATTTTGACCTGCGTGAGGGGCCATCTGCTGGGCCTGCTGAAAGGAAACCAACTTTCTGTCTACAGATAGCTCCAGACCCAAAGAGAGGGCCAGCTCCCCAGCTGCAGTGGGAGCCCAGTCCAGGAGAGTGTGAGGTCAGTTGGACCTCTAGTTGACAAAAAAAAATGGAAAAGTCAGCAGATGGAGAAATAAGGTAATTTTAAAAGGCTCAATATATCTGAGGCTAAATTCCTGTCGATTCCATCTTAACAGCTCTCCCATATCTATAGCCTCCTCTTCATCCTCATTTTGCCTTGGCCAGTGCTTCTCAAACTTCAGCATGGACACCAATCCCCTGAGGGTCTTGTTACAGTGCAGATTCCAACTCAGCAAGTGTGCGGTGGGGCCTGCACGCTGCTTGTTCAACAAGCTCCCGGCGATGCGCTCTGAGTAGCCGTCACAACAGCTCTCATTACCTGAGTATTTACACCAGCTTTCTAACTGGTCTCTCTGCCTCCAGGCTTGATCTTATTTTCAGTTGACTCTTTACAGAGAAGATAGAAATGATTGATTTAGAGGTTAATCCTGAATCTGTAACATTCCCTTCATCCCTCCCCACTTAAAGTCCCCCTTGGCTCCCAATGTTGCTGGAATAGTCAGGACTCCTTGCTGTGGCCTAAAGGCCTCCATGCCCAGGAGCCTCCAAAGGCCGCTCTGCTCTCTGCACCTGTGCTCCAGCCCCACATCTCTCCCGGATCTGGGTCCTTGCAAGTCTTGTTCGCTCCTTCCATCAGCCTGCCCCCCTCTGTCTGCCTGCGGACCTCCTCGTAGTCAGGCGTCCAGTACTCTTCCCCTCCACGGCTCCTGCTCCCTGCACGGAGGGAGGCCCCCGTCCTTGTGTGTCCCTACTCCACCCTGAAAATGGCTCTATCATCAATTTTATCAAACTGAGTTTTAATTGTTTACATGGTTATTCCCTGGTACTAGATTGTGAGCTCCTTGAGAGCATAGATTTACTGCATGCCTGCCTTCCTTCCTTCCTTCTTTCCTTCCTTCCTTCCTCCCTCCCTTCTCACTCTTCCTTCTCTCTCTCCTTCCCTCTTTTCTTCTTCTCTCTCTCACTTTCTCCATTCCTTCATTCCTTATTCCTTCCTTCCTCCCTCCCTCCTCCCCTCTCTCCTCTCTCCCTCCCTCCTCCATCCCTACCCTCCCTCCTTTCCCCATTCCCTCCTTCTCCCCTCCCTTCTCTTCCTCCATCTCTTCCTGCCTCCTTCCTTCCCTTCCTCCCCTGATCTTTCCTTCCTTTCTTCCGGTCTGTCACACTGAACTATCTAACATTTCTGAAGTCTCCGGTGTCTGGGACTTTGCATCACTGTTTTTTGTCCCTGGCATACCCCTTCCCCACTTTCTAGGCCTGGAAACTCCTACTCATTCTGCAGGATTCAGTTCAGATGTGACTTGCTCCAAATCTTCATTAATAATTATTACCCCTGCTCCACCCCTAGTCACACTAGTGGTTCCCACAACACCCTATACAGACCCATCATAGCACTGATCACACCACACTATAATTGAATGTTTACTTCCCTATTCAGCTGGACCGTGCACTCATTCATTCATTTATTTATTGGGAAATATTTCTTTTTTTCTTTTTTCTTTTTTCTTTTTTTTAGACAGAGTCTCACTCTTTTGCCTGGGCTAGAGTGCTGTGGCATCAGCCTAGCTCACAGCAACCTCAAACTCCTGGGCTCAAGCGATCCTCCTTCCTCAGCCTCCCAAGTAGCTGGGACTACAGGCACGTGCCGCCATGCCCGGCTAATTTTTTCTATATATTTTTAGTTGTCCAGCTAATTTCTTTCTATTTTTAGGAGAGACAGGATCTCGCTCTTGCTCAGGCTGGTCTCAAACTCCTGAGCTCAAGCAATCCTCCCCCCTCGGCCTCCCAGACTGTCAGGATTACAAGTGTGAGCCACCGCGCCCAGCCGGGAAATATTTCTTGAACACCTACTGTTCTAGGCACCAGGGATATCGCAGTTCACAAAAGAGATAAAATCCCTGCTCCTGCTCTCTGGAAGCTCACATTCTAACGGAGGGGAGACATATAATACGCAAATACATATATCAGGTGGTCATAAAGCCTTTAAATAAAAATAAAACAGGTCAAGGCCATAGAGAGGGTTGGGGAGGTGTGCTGTTTAGGGTGGAAGGAAAGGCCTGTTGGATAAGATAGTACCTTTGGGGAGAGACCTGGATGAAGTAAAGAAGCAAGCCATGCAGATGTCTAGGAGTGTTCTAGACAGAGGAACAGCAAGTGTGAAGGCCATGGACATTTTTGAGGACCAGCATGGAAGCCAGAATGGCTGGAACAATGTGAGCCAGAGGGAGAGTTGTGGGAGGCATTGCTGAGCCTTTGAGGCGACCACTTTCAAACAGAAAGAAAATCATGGGGCCGAGTGTGGTGGCTCACACCTGTAATCCTAGCACTCTGGGAGGCCAAGGTGGGCGGATCGTTTGAGCTCAGCAGTTCGAGACCAGCCTGAGCAAGAGCGAGACCCTGTCTCTACTAAAAAAATAGAAAGAAATTATCTGGACAACTAAAAATATATATAGAAAAAATTAGCCGGGCATGGTGGCACATGCCTGTAGTCCCCTACTCGGGAGGCTGAGGCAGGAGTTTGAGGTTGCTGTGAGCTAGGCTGATGCCACGGCACTCTATCCCAGGCAACAGAGTAAGACTCTGTCTCAAAAAAAAAAAAAAAAAAAAGAAGATCACGGACTTGGGAAATTAGGAGGCTTTTCTATGTTCAACACCCACCATATAATAAAGCTTAGCAGATATCAAGTGCTGTCATTTATTGCACCCCTGCCACAGGCTCATGATCTCTAATGCTCACAGTAACCGTGTAAGGGAGGTGCTGCTATCCCGATTGTGTACATGAAGCAACTGAGACTAAATGCCGTGCCAAAGGCCACTCAGCTTGTAGGTAGTACAGGAAGTACTGGGACCTGGGTCTGACTGCAAAGCCTGTGCCGTTTTGATTTCTACAGCATTTCTGTGCTATATTTCATTATGTATCCCTGTAGTTACAAAACAGTATTGAATAATGCCAAAGCCTTTTGTGGAAGGATAAAATGAGATATTCTCATGGCTTGAATGGTTTTAAAGAAAGTCATAGTATACAATTTAAAAGTTAGAAGTACGAGAAATACCAAGAGCTTAATGCTACCATGTTCTGAGCGGGATGTAGACTCCTGTAAACACAGGTTCTGAGTGAGAAGTCATAGTTGGTGTATTAGCTTCCTGTGGCTGCTGTACCAGTGACCACAAACTGGGTGACTTAAAACAACAGAAGTTTATTCTCTAACCTCTCTGAAGGCCAGAAGTCCAAAATCAAGGTGTCATCAGAGATGAAGCCTCTAGGGGAAAATCCTTCCTTACTTCCTCCAGTTTCTGGTGGTTTCCAAGGTTCCTTGGCTGCTTAACTGCAGTCTCTGCCTCCATCTTTACTTGGCTTCCTCTTCTCCCTGTGTCTGTGTCTTCTCATCTGTCTCTTATAAGGATGCTTGTTGTTAGATTTAGGGGCCACCCAGATAATCCAGAATGATCTCATCTTGAGACCCTTAACTTTATATTTGCAAAGACCCTTTTTCCAAATAAGATAACGCTCACAGGTTATGCAAGTTAGGAGGTAGGCATATATTTTAGGGGGCCACCACTTAACTAACTACAGTTGGTGACATAAAATTTAGAGATTCATAGTCTTCCCATGACTATCTGGACCACATTTGTGTCCCAACTCTTCTCCTAAATCCTGGTCTTTCTCAAATGCCTCAGACCATAGGTATCAATCCATCAGAATGCTGCTCACCACGATCAACAGGCACTTCTGTATTGATGTCTGCTGGCAGAATATCAGTAGTAACTTACTACTACTCTCTCACGTTTGGGAAGAATTTTGGTTTTCAGAGTATTTTCATATCATTTGTGATGGTTAATTTTAGGTGAACTTGACTAGGACACTGGATGCCCAGGTTTAGCAATATTTCTGGGTGTGTCTGTGAGGGTGTTTCTGGGTGAGATCAGCATGAATCAGTGGACTGAGTGAAGCCAAATGCCCTTCTCAATGTGGGTGGGCATCCATCCCTTGAAAGCCTGAATAGAGCAAAAGGCAGGGGAAGGGAGAATTCATCCCTTCTGCCTGACTGTTGAGTGGGATACTGGTCTTCTGCCCTCAGACTGAGATTTACATCATTGGTTCCCCTGTTTCTCAGGCCTTTAAACTTGGACTGAACTATGCCACCAGGTTTCCTGGGTCTCCAGCTTGTAGATGGCAGATCATAGGACTTCTCAGCCTCCGTAAATGCATGAGCCAAATCCTATAATAAATATCTTTATAAATATGTATAAATATATTTATGTATCGTTAGGCCATTTTGCCATTGTGTGAACACCATAAAGACAAACTTAGATGGTACAGCCTACTTCACACCTAGGCTATATGGGATAGCCTATTGCTCCTAGGCTACAAACCTGCACTGCATGTTACTATACTGAAGTTGCCTACAGTAAGTTTTTGTGTATCTAAACATAGAAAAGTACAGTAAAAATACAATATTATAATCTATGGGACTACCATCCTGTATTATTTGGCACATGATTGTATATAAATATATAGATAGATAAATACAGGTCGAGCTAAAAATAGACAGATATAAAAAGATACATATCTCCTATTGGTTCTGTTTCTCTGGAGAACCCTGGCTAATACATTATTTATACTACAGGTTGAGTATCCCTTATCCAAAATGCTTGGGACCAGAAATATTTTGGATTTTGCACTTTTTTTCATATTTTAGAATATTTGCAAATACTGTGGTTGGTTGAGCATCCCTAATCTGAAAATCCAAAATCCAAAATGCTCCAGTGAGCATTTCCTTTGAACATCATGTCAGTGCTCAAAGTTTTGAGTTTTCAAATCAAAACACATTAAAGACTGAATGGATCTAAGACCTGAAACTATGGAACTGCTACACTCCCCAAGAAAACATTGGGGAAATGCTTCAGGGCATTAGTTTGGGCAATGATTTCTTGAGTAATACTGCCAAAAGCACAGGCAACCAAAGCAAAATTGGACAAATGGGATCACATCAAGCTAAAAACCTTCTGTACAGCAAAGAAAACAATCAACAAAGCGAAGAGACAACCCACAGAATGGGAAAAAATGTTTACAAACTACTCATCTGACAAGGGATTAATAACTTATATAAGGAGCTCCAACAACTAAGTAGGAAAAAATAAAATAATGTGATTAAAAAATGGGCAAAGGATCTGAATAGACATTTCTCAAAAGAAGACATACAGATGACCAACAGGTAAATGAAAAAATATTCAATATCATTAGTCATCAGAGAAATGCAGATCAAAACTACAAGGAAATATATCATCCCAGTTAAAATGGCTTTTATCAAAAAGACAGGCAATAGCATGCTGGCAAGGATATGGAGAAAGGGGAACCCTCACACACTGCTGGTGGAAATGTAAATTAGTGTAACCACTATGGAGAACAGTATGGAGATTCCTCAAAAAACTGAAAATAGAACTACTGTATGATCCAGCAATCCCATTGCTGGGTACATATACAAAGGAGGAGAATTTAGTATATTGAAATGATATCTTCACTCCCATGTTTATTGCTGCACTATTCACAATAGTCAAGATTTGAAATCAACCTAAGTATTCATCAATGGAGGAATGAACAAAGAAATTGTGGTACAGATACACAATGGAATATTATATAGCCACAAAAAGAATGAAATTTTTGCCATTTGCAACAGCATGGATGGAACTGGAGAACATTATGTTAAGTGAAATAAGTCAAGCACAGAAAGACAAATCTTGCATGTTCTCACTCATATGTGAGAGCTAAATATTGAAAACAATTGATCTCATGGAGACATGAGACAGAGAGGAGAATGATGGTTACCAGAGGCTGGGAAGGGTAGTGGAGAGAGGGTGATAAAGTAGAGATGGTTAATGGGTGCAAAAATATAGTTAGATAGTTAGACAGAATGAACAATATTTGTAGCACAGCAAAGTGACTATAATCGACAGTAAGTTAGGATATACTTTAAAATAACTAAAAGAATGGAATTGGAATATTCCTAAAACAAAGAAATGATAAATACCTGAGGTGATGAGTACCCCAATTATCCTGATTTGATCAATTCATATCATATGCCTGTATCAAAACATCACACGTACCCTATAAAGATATACAACTATTGTGTACTCATACTTAAAAATAAAAATAGGAGTTTTGGATTTTGGAGCATTTCCAATTTTGGATTTTCAGATTTGGGATACTCAACCTGTATTTGATTTCTACAACACTTTGTGAGCATAGCAGAGCATGTCATGTCACAGATGAGCAAACAAAATCAGAGGAGTTAGCAGATGCAGACCTAGAACCCAGGCCTTCTGATTCCTAGTCCAGTACTCATTCTACTCTACCAGGCTAGATCTGCTAGGGTAGATGTAGTTTCCTTTGCAGTGAATGTAATTAGAGCTGAACATCTCTTTAGGAGCAAGGGCAGTGGTCAAAAACCAAAGTGTCTTTAGGAGTTGGCAGTGAGAATGAGTGAGACCACCTCGGAGTAAAGCAGAAGGAGTGACCGAGTCTGCACTGATCTGGAAAGTATATATCTTGCCTAAAGGTGTTTAAAATAAAAAATTTTATAACACTGACCTATCCAAGCAAAACATGTCTGCTAGCTTTATTTAGCCGACAGGCCATGTGTGTGTGTGCCCTCTGATACTCTAACCATCTCAGTGACAGAAAAAAAATGAGATTCAGAGAAGTCAAGTAATTCACCCAAGGTCAAACAGCTTGTTACTGGCAGAGCTAAGACTAAAACTGAGCTCTTCCGACCCCATGCCCAGTCCTTTTCCCATTCCTGTCCCCAGACTGCTTTGTCCCTGCAGTGCCCTGATAGGCCTGCCACCCCAGGACTGTGGACCATAATCCCAGATTTTACTATCTCTGTGGTCTCAGACTTCCTTGCTCCTCATAATCCAAATTCCACAATCCTTCGCCTAGTTCCCTTTGGACCCTGTTTCATGTTTGGCCTAGCCTGAGAAAGGAATTCATACTAAGGAAGCAATGAGAGGTGATGGCTTAATGTAAATTAATACAGCTAGTTAGGTCAGGTGATTATACCCAGTCAAATATTAAATCTCTTTATTGCAAAGTCATTAGGAAAGTCATTAGAGAACATCATGGCTGAGAGTTTGGGATCTTTAGTTGTAGAGACCTGGTTTCAAATCCTGGTTGTGGGGCCTTGGGAAAGTTACTAATCCTGTCTGTGCCTTGGTTTCCTTCTCTGAAAACGAGTATAATACTAGCTTCTTTCTCATAGCATTGGTCTGAGGATTAGAGAGAATGTATGTTAAGTTCTTAGCACAGTGTCTGGCATGTGGTAATTAATCATAAATGATGGATTTTCAAAAAATCTTAGACAATGAAAAAAATACACCCCATTGTGAGCATTCCTTGGCAGTCTGGACTGCTTCTGTGTTCCAGGTCTGGCTGGGGTTTAGAGAACAGAAGGGTAAGGAGGGAGAAAAAAAATCCTCTAAGTCTGGCAAATATTTTCTTCAAATTCATAGGCTGCCTCTTCACTCTGTTAATTATTTCCTCTGCTGTGCAGAAGCTTTTTGGTTTGATACAATCCCATCTCTCTATTTTTATTTTTGTTTTTGTTGCCTGAGCTTTTAGGGTAAAATCCAAGAAATCATTACCCAGACTCATAAAATAAAATTATTAAAATTATATAAAATTATATATATATATATACACACACACACACACATACACACACACAGACATGTGCTGCCTAATGACATTTCAGTCAACCATGGACCACATCTACGACAGTGGTCCCATAAGATTATAATGGAGCTGACAAATTCCTGTCACCTAGTGATGCTGTAATGTCATATCACAGCACATTATTCACATGTTTATGATCATGCTGGCGTAAACCCACTGCACTTCTAGTCAATTATGTACAGTACATAATATTGAATAATGATAATTATTTTATGGGTTAGGTGTTTACTATACTTTTTATTGTTATTTTAGAGTATACTTCTACTTATTAAAACAAGTTAACTATAAGTCACCCTCATGCAGGTCCTTCAGGAGGTATCCAGAAGAAGGCATTGTTATCACAGGTGACAGCACCATGTGTGTAAGTGCCCCTGAACACCTACCAGTGGGACAAGATGTAGAGGTGGAAGACAGATACTGATGATCCTAATCTGTGGGGGCCTAGGGTAATGTCTGCATTTGTATCTTAGTTTTTAACAAAAAACGTTTAAAAAGTTAAAAAAAATTAAAAATAGAAAAAAGCTTATAGAATAAGGAGATAAACAAAGAAAATATTTTTCGCACACCTGTACAATGTGTTTGTGTTTTCAGGTAAGTGTTATTACAAGAGTCAAAGAGTTTAAAAAAATTTTAAAGTTTATAAAGTAAAAAAGTTACAGTAAGCTAATTTATTATTGAAGAAAGAAAAAATTTTATAAATTTAGTGTAGCCTGAGTGTACAGTGTTTATAGAGTCTACAGTGGTGTACAGTAATGTCCTAGACCCTCACATTCACTCACCACTCCCTAACTGACTCGCCCAAAGCAACTGCCAGTCCTGTAAGCTCCATTAATGGGAAGTGCCCTCTATGGGTGTACCATTTTTCATCTTTTATACCATCTTTGTACTGTATCTTTTCTGTGTTTAGATATGTTCAGTACACAAATACTTACCGATGAGTTACAATTGCCTATAGTGTTCAATACAGTAACACGCTGTACAGGTTTGTAGCCTAGGAGTGATAGGCTATACCATATAGCCTAGGCGTGTAGTAGGCTATGCCATCTAGGTTTGTCATCATGGTCTATGATGTTCATGCAATGACAAAATTGCCTAACAATGCATTTTCAGAGCATATTCCCATCTTTAAGTGATGTATAAGAAATAAAGAGAGAGAGAGAGAGTGTGTGTGTGTGTGTGTGTGTGTGTGTGTGTGTGTGTATAAATACTCTAGGTCAAATGGTACTCCCATATGTTAACGTACATAGCCACCATCACCAGATTATTTTTATGTAAAAATTATTATTTTTTATGTAAAAATATATTTTCATATATTTTATGAAATGGGGGTTATTTGTCAGTGCTATTTTGTGGTGGACCAGGAATAAACTCATAGAAACAAAACAATCATCGGATAGACAAATTGGAGCCAATATGTAAAATTAGGGGTGTCAGCCAAGAAACTGTGAGAAGTCAGACATAGACTGGGAATAAAGCACCAAAGTGAAAGAACTTTGAGTAAAGAGGGGCAGACTACTTGTCATGCTCAACATTTCTTATCAGTAACTGCAATAAAGACCGAGGTCAAAGTAATTGAATTTAGAAGTGGCTTAAATAGCTTGCATGACAGCATCAGGTTTCAAAAAGATCCAGAAAGAAATCTAACTTCCTGGTGCTATCAAGATGAAAGACCTCTCTTACAACTAAAAATCTCTGGGTATAACGGAACAAACATACAAAGACTCTAAAATGTGGTGCTATAGTCTGAATGTTTGTGTCCTCCCAAAATTCAAATGTTGAAATCTTAATCCCCAAGGTAATGGTATTAGGAGGTGGGGCCTTTGGAAGGTGATTCGGTCGTGAGGGTAGAGTCCTCATGAATAGGATCAGTGCCCTTATTTAAAGAGAATTGAGGAAACTTGTTCATTCCCTCCACCATGTGAAGACATCATGAGAAGGCATTACCTATGAACCAGAAAGTGGGCTCTCATAAGACACTAAATCTGCTGGCACCTTGATCTTGGACTTCCCAGCCTCCAGAACTGTTAGAAATAAAGTTATATTATTTAGAAGCCACTTAGTCTATTGTATATTGTTATAGCAGCTTGAACAAACTAAGACAGGTGGAAAGAAGAAGGTGAACTTGGCTAGGGAACTTGGGACTCAGGAATGACATAGCGCTGTGTTTTCTGGGTTTCTTTTTGCCTCCCATATATCCTCGACAGGGTGCCAAAGAAGCCTGCAACCTCGACTGACAGACACAGACAAAAAAAAACCCACGAAACTCCAAGAAGAGCCTGCTCTCCCTACAAAAAGGACCAGAAAAGGACAGCCTAATGGAACAGAAAATCTTTTTGACAATACCTGCCTTACTCCAGCTAAACACCAATTTATGTGCCTATTCTTTCACCAGTACTACACTGTCTTAATTAGCTATCTAATAAGTCTTAATATTGGGTAGAATGATTCCTTCCACATTATTCTTCTTCTTCAAAATTGTTTTAAGCTATTCTAGGTTCTTGTCTTTCCATTTCAGTTTTAGAATAAGCTTGTCTGTATCTACAAAAACCTTATTGGGATGTTGATAGGAATTAGGTTAAATCTGTAGATCGTTTTGTGGATAATTGACACGTTTACTGTGCTGAGTCTTACTATCCAGGAGCATCGTGTGTCTCTCCATTCATTTAAGTCTTCTTTGATTTCTTTCAAGAGAATTTTGAAATCTTCAGCACACAGATCCTATACATGTATTGTTAGATTTATGCCTAAGAATTTTATTTTCTTGGGAACAATTTTAATTTTTTTAATTACTTGGGTTTTATTTATTTATTTATTTTTATACTTTTTTTATTTCAAAGTATTGTGGGGAAACAAATGTTTTTGGTTGCATGGATTGCTTTTATAATGCTCAAGTCAGGGTTAAAGTGTGCCCATCACCCACATAGTGTTCCCTGTACCCATTAGATAGGTTTTCACCCATCCCAGCTTGATTTCCTTTGAGATTTACTTCCCTCTGTGCCCATGTGTGCTAATCAATTAGTTCCAATTTAATAGTGAGTACATGTGGTGTTTGTTTTTCCATTCTTTAGATACTTCACTTAGGACGATGGTCTCCAGTTCCATCCAAATTGTTGTAAAAGGCATTAAGTCATCCTTCTTCATGGCTGAGTAGTATTCCATGGTATACATATACCATATTTTGTTAACCCACTCATAAATTGATGGGCATTTGGGTTGATTCCACATCTTTGCAATTGTGAACTGTGCTGCAATAAACATTCACCTCCTTGGTTAAGTATATTCCTAGGTATTTTATTTTCTTTGCAGCAATTGTGAATGGTATTGAGTCTTTGATTTGACTCTCTTCTTGACTGTTATTGGTGTATAGGAATGCTACTGATTTGAATCTTTGGAGGTTGTGTGTTTCCAGAAATTTGTTCGTTTCATCTATGTTTTCAAGTTTATATGCATAGAGATTTTCATAGTATTCACAAATGATATTTTGTATTTCTATGATATCAGTTGTAATATCTCCTTTTTTAAAAATGGTGTTGTGTGTTGAAATTTGGTTTTCCACATGTTCATTGCTGTTGTATAGAAATGTCATTGATTTTTATGTGCTGATCTCGCATTCTGCAACCTTGCTGAACTCATATATTGATTTCAGAACATTTTTAAATTCTTGGGATTTTCTACATAAATAAATATGTTATCTGTAAACAAGGACAATTTTATTTCTTCCTTTCTGATATGTGTGCATTTTATTTCTTTATACAGCCTTGTTATCTTGGGTAGAGCTTTTAGTACTATATTAAATAAGAATGGTAACAGTGGCCATCTTTGCCTTGTTCCTAATCTTTGGAAAAAGCATTCAGTCTTTTACCATTAAGTGTGACGTTATCTATAGCTTTTTCTTGTAGATGCTTGCTGTCAAGTTGAAGGGTTTTCCCTCTATTGCTATTTTTCTGAGAGTTTTTTTAGTTGAGTATTAAATTTTGTCAAATACTTTTACTGTGTCAATTGATATGATCATTATGATCATGTGATTTTTCTTCTTTAGCCTGTTGATATAGTGGATTACATTGGTTGATTTTCAAATGTTGAACCAGCCTTGCAAACTGGGATTAAATTTCTCTTGCTCATGGTGTATAATTCTTTTTATACATTGTTGAATTGAATTTGTCTATAATGAGTGATATTGATAATAGTGTTTGTGTGTGTGTGTATGTGTCTACTATCTGTTTTTGGCATCGAGTTACTATAAGCTTCTTAAAATGTATTGGGCAGTGTATTATCAGGGTTCTGCAGAGAAATGGCATAGGTATATTTAGATCATGTACATGTAATGTAATTATTGATACATTAGAATTTAAGTCTGCAATTTTATTATTTGTTTTCTCTTTGTCCCCTCTGTTTCTCATTCCTCTGTTTCCCTTTTCCTACCTTCATGTGGATCCCCTGAACATTTTTTTTGAGAATTAAATTTTGATTTTTCTCTATTTGAAAAATGGAGAAGGTAAAGTATCTTACCAATATTTTCTTTATAATGACTTATGTTTTTTCTAAGAAGATATATGCTCCTGACTTTCTTCTGAGACCTCCCTGGCAGAACATTTAACATCCATATTTCTATCAACAAACGATCTATCCAAGGCAAAGTAGAATTTTTCTATCATGCCTCTCAAAATTCTTCTAGCCTCTACCCATTACCCAATTCCAAAGTCACTTCCACATGTTTAGGTATTTGTTACAGCAGCAACCTACTCCTGGTACCAAAATCTGTATCATTCAGGGTTCAACCAGGAAAACAGAACCAGCGTGAGACATATATTGAGACTTATTGCAAAAAATCGGCTTATGCGATTGTGGGGTTGGCTAGACAAGTGTGAAATCTATAGGATAGACTGACAGGAAGAATAGTCTAGAACTCTCAGGCATGAGCTGAATCTGCTATTTGTGAGCAGGATTTCTTCTTCTGAGAAGCCTCAGCTCTGCTCTTAAGGCCTTTCATCTAATTGAATCAGGCCCACTCAGATTTCCTAGGATAATCTTCCTGGCTTAAAGTCAACTGTTCGTGGACTTTCATCACATCTGCAAAATGTTATACCTTCACAGGAACACCTAGATTAGGGTTTGATTGAATAACTGGGGACTGTAGCCTAACCAAGGATACACAAAACTGATCATCACAGAGTGTGAATTGCCACAATCATTTGTTAAAATGTTTGATAATGTATGCTAAAGCTAAACATACATATACTCTATGATCCAGTAAATGTCCTTCTGGGTTTTTACCTAATATAAATGCATGTATCACGAAAAATCTGTTCATTATAGCATTATTTGTATTAGTCTGACATTGGAAAGAACCAGAATTTACATCAAGGAGAATAGATAAAGAAATTGTATCCCATCCACTCAAAGGACTATTACTTAGCAATGAAAAAGAGTAAACTACTGCTGTATGCAATGGTATGAATGACTCTCACAGATAGAGCATGAGTAAAGGAAGCCATCCACAAATGAGTACATCCTGTATGATTCTATTCATATAAAGTTCAAAAAAAGGCAAAACCAATCCATAGTGTTAGAAATGAGGACAGCAGTTACCTTGGTGTGGGAGTTACTTACTGGAAAGAGGCACAAGGGAGGCTTCTGGATGCTGGTAATGTTCTGTTTCTTGATTTGAGTGGTGGTTATGTCTGTGTGTGTGTGTGTGTGTGTGTGTGTGTGTGTGTGTGTGTGTATGTATCAAGCTGTACACTTAAAACCTATTAACTTTACATAAGTTATACCTTAATAATATTTTAAAAATTAATAAAAGATCCAGACAGGCAAGAAGAATGAGTTGAAACCAACAAGATGATCTGTACTGTCTAATAATTTTAAAGTAGAGCATGAGGAAGACCTGATTTGGTGGCATAGAGAAAGACTTGGGAGCTTTAGTTGACCACAAGGTCTGTGTGAGTCAGCCATATGACATGGTGATTTTAAAAGTTCACGTAATTTAAGCTGCTTTAGCAGATGCAAAGTCTCTGTTATATTTCATCTTCTCAGTCCAGCCCATCATTTTCAAATCTCTTTGAGTCATAATTCTGTTGTGTAGGGCAGAATGGGATTATAGAAAAAACTCTTAATTAGGAAAATAAAGTAAAGCCTTGGAACTCTCTCTCTAATGAAGGCAATAATTTTTAATGTTGAGCAAAAGTCCAGTGAGTTATTTTCTTTATAACTGGACTTAGGTTTAGAGACTAGATAAAACACTCTTAAAAAGTTGCTGAAAAATTTAAGAGGATCTGTTGGCCAAGAGTTAAGATGGTAATGAGAAAATTAACCCTGACGTATATGAAGGAGCTTGAGATGAAAAATTAAGAGGGGATATGGGAGGTTTTTTATTTTGAATACTAGAAGGGCTGGCATATGGAAAAGGGCATATCTGTTCACGCCCAAGGACAGAGTTAAACCCTCAAGTAGGTGTGATGGTGAAGCCAACTTGAGTTCTGTATTAAGAAGGAAACTGTTGCTGGGTGCGGTGGCTCATGCCTGTAATCCTAGCACTTTGGGATGCTAAGGCAGGAGGATTGCCTTGAGGTGAGGTGTTTAAGACCAGCCTGAGCAACATAGTGAGACCTCAACTCTACAAAAAATAAAAATAAATTTAAAAAAGAAGGAAACTGCTAATTCCGAAGGTCCTGCAATAGAAAAAGAGCTGGCCCTCATGGGAAGAGTTTAGGTAGTTGCTGAATGGTCATAGACTAGATAGTGCTCAGAGACTCCTGCTGGATAGTGTCTCTTTCCAGAAGTGAAGAAGCAGAGAATGGCACCAAGGGGAAGGAAGGTGGAATCTCAAAGATAATGAGAAATGAATCATGGTAACACTTATGTTCGATCACTACTCTTCATTTACAAACTCTTAAAAGTGGTCATTGGAGATGCCTGAAAACATTTTTTAACTAGAAATAAACCAGAAATAAATGGTAAGATTGTTGCAGCTTCCCTGAGCTGCCTTTGTAAAATGGAGCTAATACCAAGCCCCAAGGTTATAAGTTCAGAAGAAAGAGACCAGTTCCAAATTCTGTCTAGACTCTCCACTCCATTTATGTGGTCACCCCATTGGTTTCGCCTCTGTCAAGTAGCATAAAGAAGGCCTTATTACTACCTTTTTAAAAACATCCTCTTCAACCACACTCTCTTTGCCCCTCCAAAACTGAAGTCCAGCTATGTGGAAAACCCAGTGAATCATTATGCTCATGATAAAGTGTTTTTGTTTTAACTATATCTATAATAATTTAGTAGAGCTGACATCAAATACAAAGAACTGTGCCAACATGTGTTGGTCAGTCTGCCCCTGTCCAGAACGCAATGCTTATTTTATTATACAGCTGCAAAAATATTATCAAAAATATCTATGACTATTAGGTACACAAACTAATTAAAATACATTCTCTTACTAAAACAGCACAAAAATTACATAAACAAAGCTAGAAGCAAGCATATTTCATTCGTTTAGATAACACTAAGGAAGCCACTGAAGCAAAGCTTCTGATGGGCTGGCAGGCAGTAGGGAGATAATTTCAGTGATAATATGATATGATAAATTGTGGTGTACATAATTCTCACTCCAGAAAAAAAATTCATCTGCTCCTGTCACATTGTTCTTTCCTACTGATGCGTATGTCAGTTCCCTTATCTCTGGAGTCTAAGCAAGACCAAGTTTGTCCTTTGTGGCTGTAGCTCCAAAGATGTAAAACCACTAAAGAAAAATAAACCCACAAAGCATCGCCTGCTTTTAGATAAATTTGTTAGTGGAAAAACCCCAAACTCTGTAGAATAATTTAAAGAGATTTATTTTGAGCCAAATGTGTGTGACCGATAGCCTGAGCCCATGGCCTCAAGAGGTCCTGAGAAAATGTGTCCAAGGTGGCCAGGTTACAGTTTGGTTTTATACATTCATGGAAACAGAAATTACATGTAAAATCATAAATCAATACATGGAAGGCATACATTGGTTTGGCCCCAAGAGGCAAGACATCTTGAAACAGTGGCTTGTAGGTTATAGGTGGGTTTAAAGATTCTTTGATTTGCAATTGGTTAAAAAAATGAAGCTTTATCTAACGGCTAAAGTAAAGATAAGAAAGTCTGTTTAAGTTAAGATAAGAAAGCCTGTTAATCGAAGACAAGCCACTGGACATTACCAAGAATCAAGTGATCTGTTAAATAAAAACTTTGTCTTACCTGGCTTTAGGTCCTGTTAATGATTTACTATCTTACTGTTACAAAGAGTAACTCCAAAAGAGAGGAGGCATAATGAGATGTGTCTGACCTCCCTTCTCCTGATGGCCAGCAACTTAGCTTTAAAGTTTTTCTGGGGTCCCCTTGGCTAAGAGGAAGTCCATTCAGTCAGCTGGCGGGGGACGCTTAAGATTTTATTTTAGTTAACAACTTCTAAAATGTAAATGTCATTGTTTGGGTCCCACATATGTGTTTGCCCTAAGAGTTTGGAGATACCCATATAATAATCATCTTTTGAGGCAAGGTACTATCTGAAAAATAGCATGCTTATTTAGTTGTTTTCTTCTTTATTGTTTGTCTCTTCTGCTAGAATGCACACTCCATGAATCTGTCTTCTCCACTGCTTTATCCTCAGGGCCCATGCAGTACGCTGAATAGCAACCAGTTGAAAAATGATGAAAAAAAGAACAAATGAGTTTTATCACGTGTGTGCTGTAACCTTAGCATACAGGAGGACCCTTTGTGAGAACTTTGGAATGTTGGGAGCACAGAGTGCATTCAGGAAAGGGCGTGCCCGTGTCAAGTAGAGCTGAGAGGCTCTGTGGGGCGGTTTTGTGCACTGCGGAAGGCCCACTTAGGAGTCTCTAATTTCTGTAAAGCGTGATCAATTTTTTTTCCTCTAGGAGAGTGTTAGGTGTTACATATTGAATGAATATAAAATTTAGCTGAGCAATTCCCCTGCACAGCCCATTGAAGATTTAATCTTAGTTTCCAGCCAAAGAACTTGTAGCAGTGCAGGAGTACTGCAACCTCGGGCTGCACCCCAACCTGCAAAATGTGGCCATTCCTTCTGGAGCTCTGTCTCCACCTTTCATATCCCATTCTCTTCTCCACTGGCTCCAATCAGGCCACCATGCCCCCTCACCTCTACCGAAATAGCTCTTGGCAAGGACACTAATGGCCTCCCTGTAGCCAATGCAGCAGTTGTTCTATTGTCTGAGTGTCAATGCTCAGCGGTAGAATTAGGCACATTGACAGATCCCCCAAAACATTTTCTTCTCTCGGCTGCTTCAAAGAAACAACCTCTGGGGTCCCACTAGCTACTCTTCCTCCTCTGTTTGACCTCTAAATGTGGTGATTAGAGGCCTTAGGACTCGGGCCTTGGTCTTCTCTTTTTTCTCGCCTTCCTTTACTCTCTTTCTGCCCGTTTCCCCTGGCATTGTCTCTCCACTCCCATGACCTCAACTACCACAATTCCCGTCTGTCTATGGACAGCTCTTCCTAGGTCAAAACACTCCCCTGTATTTCCATCTGCCCACTGGACATCTCCTCGAACTCAAAATGCCTCCACTCCCTCATCACACCTCCCACTCTGCCTCTGCCATCTCTTTAAATGGCACTAGTATATGTTCAGTTTCTCAGGCCAGACACCTAGGAGGCATCGTGGACTCCTCTCTTGCCTTTGCTCACCTCCATGTACAAGTCCCTCATCAAGGCCTGTCAGCATCACCTTTTCCGTGTCTCAGGAATCTGTCCATTTATCTTCGTCTCCATACACCACCCTAGTCCAAGCCAACATCATCTCTCTCCGGGGCGCCTGAAAGTCATCTCCTGGCTGATCTTCCTGCCTCCACTCTTGCTCCCCCTCCAATCCACTCTCCTGAAAGCAGCCAGAGCCATGGTCTTTTCAAAACATAAATTGGATTAGCTCTCTCCCCTAACATAACACTGTTTAATGGCTTCTCCGTTATATTGTGAGAAGCAGAATCCCAAATCCATAGCATGCCCATGTCTACCTCTCTGATCTTGTCTCCCACACCCTTTTCCCCGTTCCTCACACCGAGCACTTTCGGTCCCTCAGACATGCTTCTACACTGTGGGCATTGGCCCTTCACATTTGTTATCCCCTTTTCTTGGATGGGGGAGCATACTTCTCCCCACCCACCCTTGCCCTGTTGACCTGGCTAACTTCTACTCAGCTTAAAAGCTACTTCCTCGGGGAAGCCTTCTCTGACCCTTGCACTCAGCCTTCAGAGCCCTTACTTTATGTTTCCAGAGCTTTCTGTATGCTTTTCCTGTCATAGCACTGATCTACCTGCATTGTAACCGCCTGTATCTGTCTTCCCATCTAGATTATTAGCTCTGGAGGGCAAAGACCTCTACTCTTCTGTTCCCCTCTTCATGTCAAGTTACCAGCTCATAGTAGGCTCTTTGCTTCACCTCATCCCTATACCTGGAATACTCCTCACCCTCATCTTTGAAAGTCTGGCTAGTCACCCTTGAGATCTCAGGTTAAAAATCGTCTTTTCATGGATGCTGTCCCTGACCACGCTGTCTGAGCTAGCCACCCAGTCACTCTATCACATCATCCTGCCTTCATTCTCTGTGTTGTACTTGCCACTCTTGGATGTCTTCCTTGTTTGTGTGTTTTCTTTTTTGTTCGTTTGTTGTCTATCTTCCCCAGCAGGAATGTACACCCCATGGGAACAGGCTTCTTGTCTTGTTTTGCCCCACATTTTAATACAGCATCTGGGTGAAAGCTTGGCACATGGTAGGAGGAATGTTGGATGAATACACGTTGAATAGGCTGTATGAATGAACTAGTGAATGATGAATTGATCAATCAACCAATCAATCAAAGGTAACCCTCAGAGGAAAGCACCAGTCCTCAAGTGGAAGCAGTAAGAGGAGCCTGGAAAGCCTCAGATGGGTTCTAAGATGGCTCGCCAGGGCTTCCCTAAGGGCTGTGGCCTACATTCTCCTAGCACAAATCACCCCTGGCACTCATTAAAGGAAGACACTGTTTTTAAAATTTCCAAATGGGGAAGACCCTTGATATAGAAAGAAGAACAAATAGCTTCCCATGGTAGGCTGAAGGGAAAGATTGACAGAGGGCAGCTTCTTGGAACTTTTGGTGGGTGCTAGAGACTGGTTAATCAGTAGCAGATAAGGCCTGGGTCACAGATGTCACATGACCACTCATGAAAAACAGCAAATCATTGGCTAATGATGAGACCCAGGGCACGACTAAACTATCTGGATGTCTAATGGCCCCTCTGAACAGTCTCAGCTTTTCTGGAAGGCAGTGAAGTGGAATATTGGCTAACAGTCCTCGCCCTCCATCACTGGCCTGCCTCAAGCTGTAGTCAATCCCCCATCTACCCCCATGCCTCATGTCCCCCACCCCCACACTACCAACAGCAACAACAGAGCGTCATCACTCTACTTCCAGAAGCTCTGCCCACAGGAATGTGTCCAACTTACTAAATGGAGCTCTTCACTCCTTGAATACTAAGAAGTGACCCTGAATGGGTCTCTTGCCAAGACAGCTTCTCCCTCTCTCAGCATCAAAATTGAGAAGAGTTTTCCAATGAACAGTTATGAAGTCACCCCTTTTCTTTTTTTTAAAACTTCAAACTAAAGAGCTCTCTAGCAAAGTGTCCCCCCCACCCTTTGGTGGCAAGCCATGCCAGTTTGGACCTCTCCCAAGGACCAATGATGCCAGACTTCTGATGAACAAAGCACAAGTTCCTTCAGATGCTGGCTGATTGATGGAAGTCCTGTGGGATTCAACCCTTGGAGGATTCACACCCAAAGGCCACTTGATTAAGTACAACTGGAATAGACACTAAGCTCAAAATATAAAATCAAATGTCCCATAGTCCCACTTGCTTGCTATTTCAAGTATTGTTGTAGACAATTAAGAGTATTATGTGCCCTTTGGTTCAAGGTACTAATCTCTGTGTGGTGCTGCAGAAACAATAGAAGACATCATTCTTACTCTTGGAAGGGTCCAGTGGGGCCAGGTCACCACATGTGCAAAGAACATATGTGTTCATAAAGAAACGTGAAGCACAACTATGGCATGATCAGCATTCTCTCTCTGCAACTCTCTGGTGAGGGGTCTGAGGTTCTCAGCTTTCCTTTGGGCACCAAGACACAAAGATCTGGAGCCATAAAATCAGGGTCAAGTGCTACTCCTCACCCAAGGCTAGAGAAAGCAACTCAAGTTTAAATTCTGGTCCTTGGAGCAAGAAAATCTCAGAACAAAGGAGCCTCCCAACCCAAACTACTCCCTAATTGATTCAGAGCTGGGGTGGGGTGCAAACCCAGGAGCACTGGGGAGAGATTTACACTTGTGGCTCCAGCCCTACTCTTCCTTGCTTCTGAGCAATTCACTTGACCATTCTCGATCATGCCAGCACATTTAGTTTAATGGGAAGTATATATACAAACATGGACCTGAGCAACTCCCACGAGTCCTGCATCTGACACTCTGGCAGCGCAGAAGTCAGTGAAGCAACTGTGAGCTCATAAAATTTAGACATTTTGTGTGAGAGACAGTGGCTCTTGATGAAAAGGAAAAAAACAAAAAACAAAAACAAAGTAAGGAAGGACCAAAAAAAGAAGCAACTTGCTTAACTGGTTATCTTTTTGCTTCAGGACTGACCACACCAATACCCCTATCCCCATTGCATAATGAGTTTAAGGAAAATGAGAAAACAGAAATGTGGAGCAATAAATAGGCATTTCATGGTTTTCTGAAACCACTAAACCCCACCCCTCCTCCACCACAGCGGTCTAGAGCACACAGCGGTTCGTGAGATGAGAGGGACCACCAAACGCTGACATGCTCACTACCTCCGCTCATTCCAAACAATGCCAGGCCCGCCCACAGCATACCACATTCCAGCTCCAAGGGGACTCTTTCCCATCCAAACTTGGCTGTGAGGATGGAACTAAGCAACGGGTTTCCTTGTCCCTTAGCCCATGACGTTTTTAGCCAAATGGGTACAATGCACCTAGCCACAGAAAAATCCACTGACAGCAGCAAGCAAGAGATGGGGAAATGCAGGACAGATGGTAAAGTCATTTGAAGTGTGGACACAGCCCCTAAACAGGGAAGACAGAGCCACGGGCTAAGCATTTCATTTTGTGAAAAATAAAATGGCCCAAATGCTGAAAACATGCACCAAAATCCCAAAAGATATCTCCAAAGTGTAACCTTGACTCTCAATTCCTAGGGTGAGACTACCTTGCCTCTGAAGACATCGTATGTTGAGCACCTTTTAAGGAACTACCATCAGACCCTGAAGCCAATTCCTTGGAATAGCCTTAGTGCTCAATTTTTGTTTGTTTTTTTTAAATAGGCCAACATTGATCCGTGGTAAATACGCAGATGTCCCAACAGAGCTGCACTTCGTTGGGTCCAAAAAGAAGGTGAAGTGTATTTTCTCCGGTGTCACATAGCTTGGCTCTGAAGAGCAGCCCCTACAACATCTGGTACACTGGCAGCAGCATCGGAGTAAGTGTGCAATCTTCCAAGGGCAGCCATCATTTAATAAATGTGCAAGTTCTGTCATTTAATAAACATGAAAGCTCTTGATATGCTTGTTAAAAAATCAATCTCCACTTTTTTGTTGTATACCACGTGTTTGGGGAGGAGGGAAAGGGAATGGGCAGTGGTACTCAGGGCCATGGGGTATCACTAAATTCACATGCCCTCTTCCTAGGGTGTAGGAGGACAGGTTTCAGTGCCAGATTCGGCAAACTCTTTCTGGTGAGGGCTAAATAGAACAAATTCTCAGCTTTGCTGGCCATATGGGCTCTGTCACATGGCTCAACTCTGCCATTGTAGTGTGAAAGCAGCAGTAGACAATATTCAAAAGAATGAGCATGGCTGTGTGCCAATAAAACTTTATTTGCAAAATCAGCTGGGACCGGATTTGCTCTGTGGGCCAGATTTGGACTGCAGGCCCTAGTTTGCTGACCCCTGCTCTTGTGCAAAGCAGACACCCGCTTGCAGACTTCTTGTCCAACATCTCCAAACAACTGGCTGAAAGGTAAAGGGGCAAGCAGACGTCCCTAGGCTCCCATAATCACTTCTCTTCAACCATTCTCAGTTTAATCCCATGATGTCATTCTGAAATGCAGCGGGTCATTGACAGGGTCACATTACTCAGAGAAAAACAGGATGTTTGACACCTAAAATATTCAGAACAAGCCCAGAGCTCATCTCTGCAAAAATGCTCTTATATAATGGGAAGCAACAGGAGGCTAGGAGGGGACAGCCATTCATGGAGAAGGCGCACTGGGCCGGGTTCACATGGCGGGCCTGCTGCCCTGGAGAATACATCTCTGCCTGCAGCTGTCACTTCAGTGGACAGATGACTTCATTTCAGCTCCCCCCACCCCAAATAAAGGGTCAATAATCTCTCACTTGGGAGAAATACCACAGGGTAGATGCTTTGGAAAGTTGTAAGAAAAGTATAAAGTACTTAAGGGGGAAAAGCCACTTCCAAAAGCATGAAATTTGTCTAGAAAAGGATCAGGAAGTTCCTTTGAAATACCATAGCTTCCTAGAAAATTGAGTCTACACCACTAGGATTAGGTAACAAGAGGAGCATTATGGAGGCAAGTTAACGGGGAGATCTCCTTTCTTGTGTTTACATACCTTTAGTGCTGCTCGAGTTTGCAACACTCATTCCCAAAGCTCGCCCGTGACGTGCTTTTGCTGGAATCTCAACGCCCACCACTCTCTAGCTTGTATTTCAGGTTCAAAAATACAGAAGGTCTTCTAATTCTCCAAATGCCCAGAAGCATGTGGCTTCACGCCTCTGGGCCTTTGGTCATGCAAGTTTCTTGTTCTTCCGGGCCCTCTGGCCCTTCCAAATTCAGCCTCCTTTGGCTGTTTCCTGGCCCTTGCAAATGTGTTCAGCACCCCCTCTTCTGTGCTACCTTGGGGTCTTGTACGTATTTCTTCTGTTGTACTTACCACACTGTCGAGTTATTTATTTGCTTATATGACTTATTTCCTCCACTAGACCATGAGCTTCTTGCCATCTGGTTCGTCCATCTCTGGATCTCCAGAGCCTGGGCAGTGCTAGGTCCATAAGAAGAGCTCCGTAAAGCTTTGCAGAATTGGATGTCCCGTAGTGGGGGCACCTCGCTTGCTGAGTCAAACTTCTTTGGATCAGAGCTGTATATTTCCGGGCTACCCTAGGTTAGGGCTCCAGTTTGAAGTCTCTAGAACAAAACCATTGATAGCCTTGGTTCCTAAGCATGGGGCCCTGGTCAACCAAGTTAGTGGTACAGCTCTCTCGATAACTCTCTTAACTAAACTGTTCTACACCAAGATTTCCAATCCAATTACTGAGAGTCCCCCAGCCAGCTCCTTCTTATCCTTTAGGTCTCATCTTAAATGTCCCCTCTTCCAAGAGGCCTTTCCTGACTCCCCAGCCTTAGGTAGGTCTCCCCATTACTGTCTTGGCCTGACACAGGACTTGGCATTTAGTAGGCATTCAACAAGTAGCTGTTGAATGAATGAGCAAGGGCACGCTGCAAGGTCTGAGTAAGCTAACACCCGTGGAATGACTCACACAGACCCCTTGCCTATAGGCACACAGCGAACGTTTTCTTTATCAACATCTCTTCAAACACACTAATCCCAGGAAGCAAGCAGGATAATGAAGAGACATATCCCCTGCTCCAGCACTTACAAAAATGCTTCCTTCCACATGCGGACAAATGTAAAGGGAGATAAATGCCAAAAAAGGAAGGCAATTGTCATGTTCGATGTGCAAATAAGATGTGCACAGAAGTTGACAGGATTCATGGTCCTTCAAGGGCAGCAGAAGTTAAGTTCCCCACAGCTTGAGCAAACAGGAAGACAAGAAATGCTCACACATAACCTTAAAAGTGGATCCAGCCATGCTGCGGAGTGAGACAAGCCTGCTTCAGGAGATTATGCCCATATAAGGTCCCACAGGCAGCTCCCAGTGGAGCCTGAGATAATTTGGCACCTCTCAGCAAAGAGCAACAGAATTGCTTTAAGGGTTTTGTTCACAAACAACCCCAAGTCTGCTGTCTACATTTTCATCTAAACATTTGATGAAAAACCTAATACCACCCTAAACATCTCAGGCTTCAAAGACTCTGAAAGAAGTGCTGAAAATAATTCAAAGGCAACTATCATCCGAAATCCTCACTCAAGGCACCCTGGAGGTCCTCCAAGTTGCTAAGGAATTGCTGGAATAGGGCACAGGGCTCTGGGGGACCACCTGAGCTCAGAGATGCGCTGAGATCTACTTGTTCTTCCACCAGTGACCTACTAAGCCAGGGGTTGGCAAACTCTCTCTGTAAGGGCTAAATAGTAAGTATTTTTCACTTTGCTGGCCATAGGTCCGTCACAACTACTCAGCTCAGCCATTGTAGTGGAGAAGCCTTAGGCAGGACATAATGAGTGGGTGCGGCTGTGTTCCAATAAAACTTTATTGATGGACACTGAAATGTGAATTGTGTATACTTCTCACGTGTCATGAAATATACTTTTGATTTTTTCAACCCTTTAAAAATGTAAAATCAGGAAGAGGGGAGAAAGGGAGAGGTAAAAAAGTACCTATCAGATACAGTGAACACTACTGAGGTGATGAGCACACTAAAAGCCCCAGCTTAGGTATGATAAAAGGTATCCATGTAACGAAAACATTTGTACCCCTTTAATATTTTGAAATTAAAAAATTTTTTAAATGTAAAAACCATTCTTAGCTCCCAGGCAGCACAAAAACAGACAGTGGGCCAGATTTGCCCTGTGGGCTGCAGTTGGCTGACCCCTGCAGTAGGCAATAATAACATGCAAAAAGCACAGCCTCAGGCACTTGGACTCACTTCAATTTTTCAAGTTTACTTCTGCCACTTTCTGTGACCTTGAGCAAGTCAGTAAAATCTCTAAGCCTCAGTTTCCCCATCTGTCTGGACCTCTTTGAATGCACATTCAAAGAGATAAGCATGCTGTAATCCCAGTACTTCGGGAGGCTGAGGCAGGAGGATCACTTGAGGCCAGGAGTTCGAAATCAGCCTGGGCAACATAGCAAGATCCTGTCTCTAAAAAATAAAATAAACTAAAATAAATTAGCTGGACATCATGGTGGGAGCCTGTAAGCCCAGCTACTCAGGAGGCTGAGGTGGGAGAATTGCTTAAGCCCAGGAGTTTGAGGTTATAGTGAGCTGTGATCATGCCACTGCACTCCAGCCTGGGCAACAATGAGACCCTGTCTCTAAAAAATAAATAAAGAAAGAAGAGATAAGGAATGGAAAACACTCAGCATAGCACTTGGCTCACGTTGTAAGCACTCAATAAATGTCAGCTACTGTTATCTGAAGTTCCCTCTGATTAGAGCTGTCATTCTCCCCTCTGATAGCCCCAGTTGTCTGGCACACTGTCTGGCACACAGTAGATACTCATGAATTATTGGTTGAATGAATAAGTGAAAGAATGAATGAATAAAGTCTCATTGAAATGAGGCAACTGACACTTTCGCTCACTAGCTGCCCAGGCAATGGAGTGGTAGCCTCCCTCATTTTAAACTTTTGGTTTTGGTCCAGTGTACTAGTTGGGTCATCACTGGGGACAAGAGGTTGGGGCCGGACTTACTGCAATTTCAGATGTTCATATAGTTAGGTGCTCAATAGTTGCTTGATGAATGAATGAATGAATAGCTATTGCCCAAGCCAAGCAACAGATTCAAGTACTTGAAGTTCAAGAAAAGAGATCCCCACCCTACCCCCAGCCCCAGGGCTCATGATATTGGGGAAGTCATTAGGATGATGGGGCCCTCTCTGAAAGTCTCCCTGGAGAGGCAGAAGGTAATTGTCCAGCACCACCTGTTTGTCTTCTCCTGCTTTCTTCAGCCGGCCCCACAGAAGGAAGCTGGCCTGCTCCCCACCTGCCTCTAGGAGACACAGCTCTCACCCAAACAAACTGGACCCTCTTAGAGCCCAATTTCTATGTGCACATGCATCCTCACCCAGTGCTTCAGCTCCTAAGGTATAAAGGGGGTTGGCCAGTGGTTCAGGCCAGTGTACTTCATAGGGGGAATCCATTTATTTTTGTATAAACAGCATATGGTGCTCATCTACCCCTCACAAGGAGGCTGTGGGGCTTCCTGGCATGTGAGTGATTTTAAGTTTCTAAGTTCCTCCAGGATCCTTAAAAAAAAAAAAAAAGCTGCAGAAAACACAGAAAGGAAAATCATGTTAAGCTGGACGCAGCAGTCCCTAAACCACGAAGAGCATCATGGGTGGATCAGAGGCCCCAGCAGAGCTGTCCCTGGAGAAAGGCCCCCACAGACCCGAGCCAGGTCGATAGGGTGTTGGTTTCCCACCCGGAGAACAGTGCAGGAATCAATGAGCCACTGTGCTCTGCAGCTGACCGCGGGAGGCCTCCGCCTTGGGAGATACTGGGCAGGAGGCTGTGGCCTATGTGCGCACTGCCGAGACCCTTTAAGGCTTCCAGCTCTCCTCGGGAGGAAAGCTTGACTTGGCTGCCGCTACAAGCACTGTCAACCACATCACAGCTGTTTCACAAAAGCGCTCAGGGAATGGAAAATGTTAAGGGCATTTGTGGAAACCAAGGAGGAGCCAAACACAGGAATGGCATCATTCTTGCCACCACCCAAGGAGCCATCTTCCCAAGTCTTGAAGAAGCAGAAAGGGAAGTCAGGGTCTTCCTAGCCCTTGGTGCAGGCCTCCGGAAGCTCCAGGACACCTCTGGGAGTCTGAGTCTCACAGTCTGCTTGGAGCCGTGGGGCCCATGGGCCACTTTGAGCTGACTATGGCATCAGCCATTTCTTATGATTAATAATAACGACAGGCCGGGCTCGGTGGCTCATGCCTATAATCCTAGCACTCCGGGAGGCCGAGGCGGGCGGATTGTTTGAGCTCAGGAGTTTGAGACCAGCCTGAGCAAGAGCAAGACCTCGTCTCTACTAAAAATAGAAAGAAATGATCTGGACAACTAAAAATATATATAGAAAAAATTAGCCGGGCATGGTGGCGCATGCCTGTGGTCCCAGCTACTCGGGAAGCTGAGGCAGGAGGATCGCTTGAGCCCAGGAGTTTGAGGTTGCTGTGAGCTAGGCTGACGCCAGGGCACTCATTCTAGCCAGGGCAAAAGAGTGAGACTCTGTCTAAAAAAAAAAAAAAAGAAGCATTGATAGGCTTGGCCCTTGCCTCCAAGGTGCTTATAGTTGAATGTAAACAAGCAGTTATAATACAGTTGGTAGGTGCTATATGTTGCTACAAAAGCACAAAGGAGACAGTTCGGTCAGCCTG
>CAUYSK010095077.1:0-12501 GCA_963575035.1 Avahi laniger
TGTTGCCCGGACTAGAGTGCCGTGGCGTCAGCCTAGCTCACAGCAACGTCAAACTCTTGGGCTCAAGCGATCCTCCTGCCTCAGGCTCCGGAGTAGCTGGGACTACAGGCATGCACCACCATGCCCGGCTAATTTTTTCTACATATTTTTAGTTGTCTGATTAATTTCTTTCTATTTTTAGTAGAGACAGGGTCTCGCTCTTGCTCAGGCTGGTCTTGAACTCCTGAGCTCAAACGATCCACCCACCTGGGCCTCCCAGTGCTAGGATTACAGGCGTGAGCCACTGCGCCCAGCCTAAGAAACAGAAGTTTTAATCCTGCCATCCAGCTGAGTGAGAGTTAGGAACCTAGCTCCTCAACTGGAATATGAGGGTGGTTTAGGGCCACCTCGTATCTCGTGGCACCCCCCACTCATGGGTCTTTTGTGGTTTCTCCTTACCTATAGCGTTAAGTCCAAAGCCTTCTGCCTGCCATGTATAATTTCTTGAAAATATGATTCAGATACCACTGCTGAACTGGATGGCCCCTGACCTATACATTCATGATAACTGGCAAACTTTCTGTAGGTTTTTTTTCTCCCTGCTCTCATCATGTTTGATTCCTGCTACTTCTCTTATTATCTTTCCTATGTGCCCACAACCAACAACCTCCAAACCTTTTTAAATTTGTTGCTTCCAATATTCTGTAAATTAGGCAACTACCCTTTGAAAAAATCAGTCTAAAAGTATGTAGAATAATTACACCATAGAAAAGGGTTTAAACATTCCTCCTATATGCACAGTAATCGCTGGTAGAATAACATAGCATACAGTATGTGAAGGTGTTATTTAAACTAAAAAGCAGCTTTATTATTTTGTTATGCTATTTTGGTTATTTGAGATCATTTTATTTCCTACTGGGCTGTATGCCACAGCCAGGATAGCTAGGGATTATTATTTTGGTTGACCTTGACATATACATAAAAGGGCCATTACTATTTAAAGAGCTTAATGAGTCAGCACAGTATATGAAGGTCCAGAGACAGTGAAGAGCGGACAGTTTGTTAGAAGACACATTCTTCCAAAGAAGCAACAGTAGAAGGCAATGGTATCTGAATCACATTTTCAAGAATTATACATGGCAGGTAGAAGACTTTGGACTTAACACTATAGGCAACGGGAAACCACAAAAGGCATGTGAGTGGAGAATACCACAAGACAGTTCTGGTCTTAAAGATGATTAATATGATAGTGATGTGCAGGAAAGAGAAAAGGAGCGTGGGAGGGGCCAATTAGTCCCTATGGAAGCCTAAACATGGTGCTTGGGGAGGAAAGTAAAAGGAACTAATAGGAAAGGGGGAAACTGTCAAAGGTGATTGAAAGATGACATACCAATACATAGATACCATCAGGCAACTCAGAAGGGAGTGAGAATTTGAAGGAGTTCAGGAGAATGAGTTCAATCCAATACATATTGAGGTTATAACCGTGTATCAGTTCTGGTATGATACCTATTATTCATAATTTTCTCAGACCAAGTCACCAGATCAAAATTGTGCAAATAGAAAACAGAATAATTTTCAGTGTCTGCCAATGAGTATGAAGTCTAAGGTCATATCCCTAATTACAAATACTTTTCCCAATGAAATTCTACTCTAGTTCCTATGCGGAAGACTACCATGGCATTGTAGGATCCTCCTTATGAAAAAGTATTTCTTGTGTGAACATGCCCAGGGCAGTTAGAAATCCTTTGATCACCAAAAACCAGAACAGATACTGATTTGCAAGTCAGTTGGGTTAGCATTTCCTAGGTGTCCCCTGCTGTTAAGTGCCATCCTGTTGGCCACAAACTGTTTAAACAACTTCTTTGTTTAACTGCTTGTTAATAAGGCCTTACTTAGCACATAGAAGATGCAGATCACAGGTTCCCCATTTAGAAGCTACTCTATGTCTTCCAGGCTAAATACCCAGGTGAATTTAAGTACAAGCTAATTTGGAACACAGAAACATGCAACACCTCCATTCTTTTCCAAAGAAAAAGATACAACCCTATGGATATACACATTTCCTAATTTATGATGTCCTTAACTTAAAACAAATAAAACCAGAGGTATCAAAACTATTACAATCAAGATCTGAATTTCATAGTAAACAGACACTGAACTGTGATCTCATTAAGGTTTCCACATACCTAAAGAGCATTCAATGTGCCTATTGTCGGCTAAAGATAAACTCATTGCCAACAGAGCCCAATTCAATTTCACTTATTTGAAAAATAAGAGTATAATGAAGTTATCTATCAGAAGACATTGCTTATGAAACATTCCTTTACTAAAGGTACTTCGTACCAGCAATCAGTGGCATTGGGCCATATGCCCTTTGGCATTTTCCAGGTAAACCTCCATCCCACTTGTACATTTTCAGACAGCTGAGTGGGCTACCATGTACCACCCAATGGCCAAGAAACTATACATTTTTCCAAGAGGAAACGTGGAACTCTTTCAAAGCATTCTAATTTCATGCACAAATACAGTCCACGACAGTAAGGCAGACTGTTTAACAAAAGGAGGAAACATGATGACAAAGCACGGTCCTTTGCCAGGGCGACGATGCACACTTCTGGTATGAGGTGCGCCACACGGGGCACTGTTCTAATGAGGTCATTATGTTCAACAACGGGGGTGGGGGGCAGATATTTTCTCAAAATCGTGTTCCCGTCAGTCTCCTATTGATTTTCTGAATTTCTACTTTCAACGGTGGCCCAAGGAAACGGCAGCCAGACTTGACTCCAATGTACACACAGACTCAGGTTTCACCCCGTCACCTGTTGGCTCCTGAACAACACTCCTCTTTGTGAAACTTACAGCACTCATTTGAAACAAGTTTCCAGAGAAAACACTTCAAGAAAGTGTTTGAGAAGTCACAAGACGCGAGTTGTAAAAACAAATTCCACACATAGCCTGGTTCATACAGACAGATTAACGTGAAAACCCGAGCTTTTAACAATGGGGCCGAGGACAGCAGGAGGGAAAGAATGTCACCCTACTTCGGGGACGTTCAGCGGGCCCATTCTCGATGGGGCCGCGACTGACGGCTGTTGGGGCTCCTCTGGGTCAGCCCGTCCCGCAGCAGCGAGAGGGACGCCCCAGAGAGGGCGTCAGCGCCCCCTGCGCCCGCAAGCCCTCCTGCGTGCGGCGGCGGCTAGGGCCGCGAGGGGGCGCCCCAGGCCGCTGGCCGGACCCGGTCCCTGACCCTCGTCCGCCTCCCGGCTTCGGGGAGCCAGAGGCCAACTCAGCCCAGCGGCAGGGAACGAACCCCTCCTCGGCGCCGCCGCGAAGCCTCCGGGGAGCAGTCCCCCTTGTCCCCGAGAACAGGAAAGCCGCCTTCAAATTCCCCTTACCCACCTCCAGAAGAAAGCCTCTCAGCGCGCGTCCCCTGACGGCAGAGCGCTAGCCCTGCGCTGGACGGCGGCACCGAGTGCCCGCGGGTCCCCACGTCTATCCCACGGCTTCCGAGAAGTTCCTCCCGCAGACGCGCGCCGACGCAAACGCCCGCAGCCCTCCAGGGGGCCGTCCCTGCCGGGGCTGCCGTCAAGCCCCGGGACCCAGACGGCGGCTCTCCACCTGCGGCCTGCAGTCCTCCCGCCGCGGAGCCCACGGACCGCGCTCGCCGCCCGCCCGCTCTGCGCTGGCCGCGGCTGGCGGCCCTGCGCGGGCGTAGGCTGGGTCCCAAGGAAGACAGGGCTGGGCGCCCTCCAGGTCACCCTCGCCCACCCACTTCCTGGGGAGACCTCAGCAGGGTGGGGGCCGAGGGGCGAGACAGCGGGCGCGGAGCCCCCCGAGTCGCGTCGCAGCGCCGGCCCCGCCCGGCAGGCGAGGGGTCGCTCCCGCTCCCGCCCCGCCGTGACGCACTTTCCCCGGCCGGGCCGGGTCTGCCCCCTCTCGGGGCAGCGCCGCGATTCTCACCCGCGGCAGCTCCCTATCCAGCCGTGGGGGACCGACGAAAGGTCCTCCCGCTCCGCAGAGACCCCCTGTCCTCGCCGGCGTGGCGACTCCGCTTCCCCGGGTTTGAGGCGCCTGGTCCAGGCCACCGCATTCCCCACGCCCCTGCTCTGCGGAGAGAAAAACCCGTCTCTGCTGCGCGCTGGGAGCCCGCCTGGGGCCGGCGATCTTCAAAAGTAATCAGAGCCCGCAGTAAAAAAAAGTAACCATTTCGCTTCCTGTCGATCCCACCCTCCGCCGAGCGCGGCGGGCCGGCCGCCCGGATCGCGATCCCAGCCCGGCTCCGATCTCCGCTCGCGTCCGCTGCAGGCGCCTGCCCAGCCTGGTCCCGCCGCCGCCCGCTTTCCAGGAACTGTCACTGCTGACCGTGCCCCTGGCAGGGCTCCACGAGGTCCCGCGAGCACTGTTCTTCGAAAAGTTACCCACCCACTTGGCCGGCCTCGCGGACGGAGCACCTACCTCCGTCCGCCCGTGCCATTCCCGGAGCCCCGCGTGCGAGGCCGCTGAGATGCAAGCGCCCCAGGACGCTTATGTAAACGTCCCCCTCCAGCAGGTGCACGCGCGGGCCACGAAACGCTGGGAGAATTTGAAAGCCCACCTCTTAAAGAAATCATCTGTACTCTGCCCATAACAATGATGTCAGCAAATGGCACATTTAACCGAGTTCTCACTTGGAAGGGCTCATTAACATATGAATTCTTCTCTTAGGACTTTCCTTGCTTTTCGGAGTGATTCCTGCAGCACAGAGCAGGAGATTTATTTTTATCAGCAAATAACAGCAAAAGAAAAGGAGCCAGGTCACGCGATATACTTAAGTACACTAGGAAGAGTTTTGTTTTTTTTTACAAATAGGTTAAGTGAATAGCATTATTCAAACACAAGAAGGTGCTTATACTGAAGGCTAATCTTGTTTCTGAGCTATTTGTAGGTACACTGAGAGAAAGTGCAGCTTGGTTTCAGCTGTCTACAGAAAGGACCAAGACGAACAAAAACAGGACCTCAAAACAAGCCCAGAAAGAAACGATAGATTAGTAATAATCAGTAGAGGTCTGAACTACAGATTTTAGTTTCTACAGCAGCCTCCTTACCACGAGGCGATATTAATAGAATGCCAAGGGAGGAAAAATGCAATATTTAAGAGCTTCCTCGGTCTATAAAATGTCAGTAAAAGCAATTTTAGGTGTTTTTCGGTTCCTTTGGCATCCTACCCCCCCCTTTTTTTAAGCTAGAAAATAATCCTGTGCCATCAGGATTCCTTGGGAGCGATTTGCAACCTATATGTTTCTACGGTTTACAACTGAACAATAGCTCATTCATTTTAACTGTGGCTTTAAAATATACAAACAAGGTGCCATAAATAGATCAGTCAAGTAAGTAACTCTGTGGCCAGATTCTGTTGTCTCTGCTGCAAGACAAGGCAGCTGAGAAAAAGTGGGTTTTTTAAGTTACTTTTTTAAAGTGGCAGAGACAAAAAAGCTGTGGCTCTGCTGGTAGACTAGTTTGGCAACAGTGACTCAGACAACACGATTTGTAATTCAAACAGACTTTCTATTGGCCAAATGGATTCCAGTTTTGAAGATGATTCCCAAAAAGTTCTAATATAAAACTCTTCTGGCCTTAGGGCTTAGGAATTTGTGGGAAGACTTCAAAGGTTACCACTTTCCTCTGTGGATGTGTAAAATTAAGCATGAATACCTAGGTCACATTTCCTACTTCATTCTGTTGGGCTTCCTTAGGGAAGACTTCAACTAACAGTATCTATAGGAGACATGTGCAATCAATTATTGATTTAAATCAAACCCTACGCTGTTATATCATTATGGTAAAGGCAGCATCAGCAGGTGAATGCATTAAACCAGGAAGACCCTTTTTGGAGTAGCTTTTATGTGAGAGCTACACATTAGTTAAGGCCACCAAATATTCCCAACTGCAAACCATTGCAACACTATCATTATTAAATGTCAGCCGTTGTAAGTGTGCTTCCTCTAAAGGCAGTTAGCTTGTAAATACAGTTTTTTAACATTTTCGACAGGTACTGTCAGCTTTATTGCCTACTGTAAGTGTTTTAAGTGATGAAGCAGTTTGGAGACAGTTAAAAGCTTCCTACTAAAGTTCAACCCGAATGAAACAGACTTTAGTCTGGTCTGAAAGGCATTGTTACTGTCAAGGGTGAACGTATGCAGTATGGAGTGTGAGGCCCCCAGCCAGCATCCTTTTGTTTAAGCCAGGTGGAATATTCAATGCTTGAATATCACACTAGCAGGGCAGCTGAGAAAGGAAGCCCAAAATTTCACAGGGCTTGGTTCCCTGGCTCTATCCTGGTCTCTACTGTCACATCCACAGAGAGGCCTTCAACGCCTCTAATCTAAAATATCACCCCTCCCCCCACTTGTAATATTCATCTGCATAGCACTCAGCGTTACCTGACACGTATGCCTATTTGTTCGACAGTTTGTGGTCTTTCTCCTCCTGTAGAAGTTGGGCATTTTGGGGGTTTGCACCTAGAATGATGCCTGGCATGTAGCAGACAAGTTCCATAAACAGAGGTTAAGTGAATGAATGATTCTCAGCTATTATTCTTCTCAGGCCTTCACAAGTATACCATACCTGTACAAGTTAATTCCATTTCTAATCTAAAGCCAGGCTGAACTACAACATCCTAATGAAAGCGTCTATAATAGAAAATCAGAAATATGCCAAGGGCAGAGAAATACAGAGGTAGCATTTTGTTTGTCAAATTCCAGCCAGCTATATTGGGTCTGGTAGAAAGAGATAAAGTACCTAATATAAAACCAACCTTGATGCCAATCTTCGGTTCTTCCGAGTTTTGTATATAGTGACCTTGAGGGATTTTTTGCTCCTTGCCTCCATTTTTTCACTTGTAAAACAGACCTCCTTCTTAGTTTTAAGGGTAAGAGTTGCTCTTGGTCTCAGACATTTGGAAGGATTTGTAACTACCGTAAATGCCAGCAATCTGGGAAGAGCATATTTACGTGATTAGATGTCTTTAAGTTACTTAATAGAAAAGAGAGATCAAGGGCTCTAATATTCATCGATTTGTTATCTGAAAAATCGAAGTTTGTTATAAAATGACATCTCAGCTAAATTGGAAGGGCAGTTGGCAAATGTAGTATTAAGCAGAATGACAGTTTTAGTCCTTAGTGAGAGCATATTCCAGCACAGCAGTTTGATTGTTCTGACAGTGGGTTGTTCTGACTATGGAGAGATAGGTAACTTAAAAAAAAATCACACAGTTGTAGAGTTCATAAAAAACCTTTGGGATCCTACATCTTGTCCAGATGAAGAAACTGATAGCCAGAGGAATAACTGTAATTATTCCTCATGTTTGTTTTCAAATTTATTACCACTGAAAGTTTATGCAAAATGTCCTACTTTCTTGTCAATTTCAAACATTTCTGTTGTATCTCTGATTAATCAATATACCCTATTGGGCCACTGAACATTTGCAAATTCTAGTTACTATTAGCTGGGTCTGTAGCATCTTCAAGGGAAGGGCCTCAAGGCAGATACCAAGCTCTTCCTAGGGTTTATGGGCATTATAGAGTTTTATAATAGGTTGCAGTTTCCCTAGGTCTCCAATTACTTTCTTTCCCCTTTGAGTATATTTAAAGCAATGTGATTAGAGAGCACTGGTTCTTTAACGTTTTCTACACCGAATCTTTCTTTAAATTTACTACACCAATCCTCTCAGCTATCCATCCCCTCCCCCCACCCTACCTCCTTTGTGAGTGAGGTAAATCCTCCCTTCAAAGTACCCTGATGCACTGGGTTTGGAGTTAGGAGACTTAAACGTCTATTCTCTGTCAATTACTAGCTCTGTGACGTTGGGATAAATCACTGCTCTAAGGTTAGTTTCTTTTCATCTCTAAATTTGCTAGAGTTTGGGTTGGGTCAATGTTTTGAACTTTTGAAGAGGGAACACAATCCATTTATCAACCAAGAAAAAAAAATCTCCATATAGAAACAGATCAAAGTGATGCTGCTATGTTGAAGCTCTGGACTGGCTTCTGCCCAACCCCTTCCCACAACTCCCCCGACTCCTGTTCTTCCCAAGGCAGCCTCCAACTCAAACTAGATGCTCCCAGAAGCTCCACCACTTTTAGTATTAAAGATTTTCTGAGTCTCTAGAAACTCCACAGCTGGTTATGATGCTAATACCACATAGTTGTTTACAGCTGTGCTGTCTTAAGGCTACAGTCCAAGTTGAGTGGGAGAATATAGGATCAGGTTCATTCATTTGACCTTGTTTAGGGTTGTAAAGCTGCAGCCATCTTTGCCTACCTCACTCGTTACTCCCAAGTGAAATACCCCTTTCCCCACCCCTGGAAATGTTTGTTACTTTTCATGAACAGATAATTAAACTAGTGTTCAGCTTAATTGAATAAGTTACCTTAGGTACTGTAACTCTTTCAACTCCTCTAGATCTATAGTTTAATACAAACATTCTTAAATTTCACTACTGAAAAACTGCCAAAAATGGTAAGTAATTAAGATGAAATCTTCCAGCCTACACAAGAGTAAGACCTCATCTCTACAAAAAATAGAAAAATTAGCTGAGTTTGGTGGTGTGTCTATAGTTCTAGCTACTCAGGAGGCTGAGGCAGGAGGATCGCTTGAGCACAGGAGTTTGAGGTTGCTGTGAGCTATGATAATGCCACTACACTTCAGCCTGGGTAACAGAGTGAGACCCTGTCTTGAAAAAAAGAAAATTAAATCTTGCAATAAATATTGAAAGAGTTGTACCATGGAAAGATATCCAAGACATATTAAGTTGCAAAATCCTATATTTAGTATGATCACATGGTTATAACTAATAATTTATAAACTAGTATATACATTGCCAAATTATTTAGAGACTATAAATACCAAACCATTATATTTCTAAAAGAGAACAGATTATAGGAAACTATCATTTAAAAATTATACTTATAACATAAATGGATTTTCATATCTTCACATCATTTATAAAACTTTTCTCTTTATAATAATACTCATACAAAACTTTTGTAAACAGTTTAAGAAATAAAGAAAAGATATTACAATATTAATATAAGGAAGAAAAGTTTGAAAGAAATTAACATTCCCAATTTAAATATTAGTTGGTATGAGAAGATACATGAATAAATAATTCCTCTCCCTGCTCTCTTCCTTCCAGCCACAGACTTCAAGAGTGAAATCTCTACTGCGTTTATTTACAAAAATTTGAGAAGGAGGGTGTCACCGGTCCCACATTTCCATGGAGCCAGACATACCGGGGCAGGGGCTGGCCCAATCGATGCCTCATGTGTCCGTCAGCAGATTCATTGCCAGATTCTTTGGTTGAGTTCAAGGGCATGATCTGTTGAAGGGCACCACTGTTCAACCTAGACCCTTCCCTTGACTTAAGGACTTCACATTCTAAACTTTGTATTCCATTTATATCTTGATTTAGTCCAAAAAGAAGGCAGAGAAAAATATACAAAATAAGCGAGGAAAAGAAACAATTGGTCTATTGTTCTGAACTACATAACGAACCATGATACGTGGTGACTGCACTATAGTTGAGGTGCGGTTAAATTCTCATACAGGAATAAGAGGAAACGTTGATAAATCAGCTCTGATTAGAAGTGAGGATCAAGGAGTTGTGAAGGTGAGGTGACATCTGAGCTGGGTCTGTGAAGATTAAAAGCAGCTGCTCAGGGTAATGAATGGAGTGGGGATGAGGTAGGGAACAGGCTGAGCCCATCGAAGTTTGAGGGCCAAAAAGGCTGGCACACAGGAGGGAGGGGCTGAAGCCTGTGCCCCAAGACAGGCAGGCCCAGGCTGCGAATGGCTGCATGAGCCATCATAAGGACATCAAGTTGTTCTAGAGGCAGTGGGGAGCCACAGAAGCTTAAGCAGAGAAGAGTGACATGATCATATTTATGCCCTAATTAGAGGGAGGGTGTAGAGAACAGTGCCGGGAGACCAGATGGGAAGAACCTAGATTAGAAGCTGCCCCAGTGGTCAAGGGCAGAGAGACTAAGACAGTGTGTGTGAGGGTGTGATTTCCAAGGGCGGATAAGCTAGACTTGTGGCTGCCTCGTGTGTATGGTGGGGCTGGGGAAGGAGGGGTGGCAGATGGGGCCCAGACATTTCTAAACGAGTCAGCATTCCCACGGTTTGCTTGAAAGGTAACCTACAGTTTAGCGCTGATGTGAGCTGTAACTTGGAACTGCGAATTGTTTTCACTGCCCATGGGAGATGAACTCAAGGTAACCTGAAGGATTTACATTTCTAAGCTCAAACTTTATCTTCCTGTTGATATTCACCTTTAAAATAGTGTTTACATACTCCAGTGTTAAGGAGCTCAGGGTCCATCATTATGAAAGGAATAGATACACGATTTTCAGGTTGGAATATAATCTATGAAGAATAACTACCCAACTAACTCCTACTGCAGAGATCAAAATGGCATTGGAAAGTTAGCATGCATTAAGCAGGGGTCTGCAATCTTGTAGTTAGTGTTTTATTTAAAACATCTAAATAATAGATATTGCTCCATCTTAAATTTTCAAATTATAGAATGTTTGCTGCTTTACTTTACGAGCTACATGCTCAAAACTCCTTTGCTTGCCATGTATTTTCCTTTGATATTTAAACTCTCTACCAACTAGGATGGTTGGTTTTCCTCAGGGGAAAATGTGGACATGCTAGCTTTTTAACACCGTTACCATGTGCTATAGCCAACCAAGGTGCTCTTACAGAGGTGTCAGCAAAGAATGATTTCAGAAAGCCAGATGCCTCTTGTGAAAAAGGAAAAGGTCAGCAAAGCTTTCCATAACATTTTTTTATCTTATCTGAGATCCCAGACCCTTTCTGCAATGTGGGAGTTTAAAGGAGGTGATTCTGTAGTGGAGACTGGTTTACAAGCTTTAATTAGATTGTACCACGGCCAGGACTTGGAATTCAATTGTTCTGTGGGTCTTGAATCACACGTAGTTCTAGATAAGTTACTGTCTTTTAATCCATTTAAATATATATATATGTATATGCATATACATATATATATATATTTTTTTTTTGAGTCAGGGTTTTGCTACGTCGTCTAGGCTGGAGTGCAGTGGTGTGATCATAACTCATTGAAACCTCAAACTCTTGGGCTCAAGCAATCCTACTGCCTCAGCCTCCCGAGTAGCTGGGACTACAGGCATGTGCCACCATGCCCAGCTAATTTTTCTATTTTTTGTAGAGACAGGGTCTCACTCTTGCTCAGGCTGGTCTTGAACTCTTGACCTGAAGTGATCCTCCTGCCTTAGCCTTCCAGAGTGCTAGGATTACAGGCGTAAGCCACCTCACCATGCCGAAATATTTTTCTCCTTTATGTTTTGAGCTTATAACCTCTTCAACATTGAGTTTACATTGAATTATAGAGGGCCTATGGACAGGCATCTTGTCTGTTTTGTTTAGTGATATGTCCCAAGTGCTTAAATACCCTGGCCTGGTATCTTAGATATATTAGACACTTTGCCTTGTACATAGTGGGTTCTCAATAAATATTTGTTAAGTGGTGGATGACTGTCTTCTTCATATCTGATCTTCCACAGAACCTCACTCAGGACCTTATACATACTAAGTACTCTTATTTATGTCTTAATTATCAGTCCACTGATTCTGGTTTTTAAATTTTTTTATTTGGATTTTAAAAAAGTAAGTCAACTAATTTGAGGTTCAATATTCTAGTTTTAATATTTATTTAATTAAAAAAAATTTTTACAGATAGGGTCTCACTGTGTTGCCCAGGCTGGTCTTGAGCTCCTGGCATCAAGTGATCCTCCCGAGTAGTTGGGATTATAGGTGTGAGCCACTGTGCCCAGTCCAGTTTTAGTATTTAAAGGGGTCTCCTCAAATTTGTTGTTTAGGTCATTTGTTAGTTTTGGCTTATAAGATCTGACATAACAACAGCTAACTAGAAAAAGAAAAAGAAAAAATATCTTCTATGAACTCTTACTAATTAATTGATTAACTTGAAATCTCTTTAGAAAGCTTGAATTTCTAAATCATATACTCCAACTACCTCCAAACCAGTATCTTCTTCCTCCTCTATTCCTGTTCTGTTTATCGGCCCATGAATACTCTGAGTAAGCTAGAAACCCAGTCATCACAGATGCCTCCTTTACTCTAGAATCCCTCCTTCTTGCCTATCCCCATTCAGTTACTTATCAGACCTTGTGTCTGCTAAGTTTTCTCTGTTGACTCTGCACAGGCACACCTCAGAGACGGCGCAGGTGCAGTTTCAGACAACCACAACAAAGTGAGTCACATGAAGATTTTGGTTTTCCAGTGCATACAGAAGTTATTTTTATACTATACTGTAGTCTATTAATTGTACAATAGCAAGATGTCAAAAAACTTTGTACATACTGTAATTTAAAAATGTTTTATTGCTAAAATATGCTAATGATCATCTGAGCCTTTGACAAGTCATAATCTTTTTGCTGGTAGACGGTCCTGACTCAATGTTGATGGCTGCTGACTGATCAG
>CAUYSK010095084.1:0-46868 GCA_963575035.1 Avahi laniger
TCAAACAATCAGCCTCTCATGTTTTCTTCTTTGTTTTTAAAAAGAACCAGTTCTGGGATTATCGGTCAGTTCTACTTTTCTTTTTTTTTTTTTTTTTTTGAGACAGAGTCTCACTCTGTTGCCCGGGCTAGAGTGAGTGCCGTGGCGTCATCCTAGCTCACGGCAACCTCCAACTCCTGGGCTCAAGCGATCCTCCTGCCTCAGCCTCCCGAGTAGCTGGGACTACAGGCATGTGCCACCATGCCCAGCTAACTTTTTCTATATATTTTTAGCTGTCCAATTAATTTATTTCTATTTTTGGTAGAGACGGGGTCTCGCTCTTACTGAGGCTGATCTCGAACTCCTGAGCTCAAACAATCCGCCGGCCTTGGCCTCCCAGAGAGCTAGGATTACAGGTGTGAGCCACCGCGCCCGGCCTCCTCATTCTTTTTAATAGTTGCTGAATGGAGGTACCATAGACACTCAGCCATCCGTAGATACTTACCCGCAACTTAACATTTTTGTGGTTGCCAAATGATCTAGGACTCTTTTATTCATGCTCGCTTCTCTGGGGCAGATCTAGGCCTTTGTTGTGCCATCCTATTACTGACAGAAATGTATTGTGGGACTTCGATTTGCATATTTTTCAGTATACATTTGGCAGCAATCATAATTGCACACTTGGAGCCCTTCACATTCCAGCTTCGGCATGGACTGGTTGGTGTTAAGGCACAAATAGATAATATTCTGGGTCCTGTTTTCACTGCTACCCTGGATAGGATCTGTTGTTTCCTGGATTCCATGTCTTCATCCCTCTTGGTTTACACCCTCATTTTATAAGAGGGCATTCTCTAGGAGTTTTCTCAGAAAGACAGCTTAAGAAGTAGTATTAGAGGTCTTTGCATGTTTGAAAATATCCTATTTTGCTCATGTGTTATTGATAGTTTGGCTGGTTATAGAAGTCTAAGTTGCAAATACTTTTGTCTTAGAATTTTGAAGACTCTATTCTATTACTTTCTAAATTCTAATGTTACTATTAAGAATCCTGATGCCATTCTGGTATTTGTCCTTTTTCATGTAACTTATGTTTTGTTTTGTCTTCCTCTTTGGAAGCTAATAGAATTATTCCTTTCTGATGATGAGAAATTTTTTGAAAGTGTGCCTATGTGTTGGTATTTTTATTTATGACTCCAGGTTGATGATGGATCCAGTAATTCCAGAGACTTATATCCTTTAATTAAAGCTTATACTTTGGTATATTTTTGGATAATTTATTTCCAGTAATTTTCTGTATTCTCTCATCTACAACACCTATTATTAGGATACTGGCATTTTTTTGGTTGAATCTGTAATCTTTTAATCTTCTTATCTATTCTACTTTCCAGGAGATTTTCTTCATTTTTATCTTTCAAAACTTTTAATAAATTTTTAAAGTGCTGAATATTTAAATGTTGTGTATTGTATCAACCGTCATAGGCTAGGACACTGAAAGGACTCAACCCCGTTCTAGTCCTCAGAAAGATGAGGTTGTCACACTGTCCTCTCCGGGAAGAGGCAGGAATTCTGGGTCACTCCCTTCGTCAGTGGCAAAGACCTACCAAGGTCCCATCTTGAGAAAATGGTGACTTGCAAAAACACGAACTGTCCCCAGGTGCCTGGTGAAAGGCAGGGGCTAAAACCTGGGTGACCCGGCTTCTGCTCTGCTGGTCCTTGAATGGCAGGGGACAGCAGGGAACTAGATCTCCATCTAATGTACGTTTTAGCAGGGTCCCAGAGGGCTGAGAGAAAACATAAAGAGAAACAAGAAGACCCTTAACCTGGGCTGTGTAGCTGCTCGGGTGCAAAGTGCAACCCGCTCTTCTGTACTTACTTTAGCCACAGAATTTTCTTCTGCCTGCCTGTGGACCTCTCTGGTAAGAGGGTGCTCAGACACCTGGCGCTGCTGAGAATGGGGGACATGTAGCCTCAGAGTGCCACAGCACGGGGTGAAGTCACTGGCTTTACACAGGGATCTAGCACACCAGGGTAGCAGCGACCTGAGTTACTTTCACTTCTGGACAGGTCACACATACATACATACCAGCCACGGCGAGGAAGGCAGAGTACATTCGCACACGTTGGTACACACGGGCAGACCCCCTGGCGCACTTCAACAGAGAAAGCGTTTGGGGAGGTTGCAGTTGCCCCCGCTCCCCGTGCTGAAGCTGTGCCCGTGCCCCTGCCCACTTGCTTTCTTAGAAGTGCTTGTGATGGGGCAGGCGTAGGCACATGTGCCAATTTGCAGACACAGATATGATTAAAATGTGTATGGTCACGTGTGCACACAGGCTGCACGCAGACAGGCACATGCACATGTGCGTATCATCTGGAACAGCACAGAAAAATCAAAGTTCTTAGCTCTTGGGTCTTTGTTTCTTTTTGGGGTTATCTGACTCAGCACTTCCTCCTTCTGACGGCGACAGTCTCGGAGAGTTGCTCACCCTGTCCGGGGGTTAGCGGGGAAGGAAGAGGAAATAGGAGAAACCAGAGAGGTAAACAGGGACCCAGGACAGAAGATGCCAACTTGTGATTACTCTGCTCTATTGGAAAGACCAGTGGACTCGGTCAAGCCTGGGGGACAAGAGGAGCCAGTCCAAGAAGGGACAATGTGTTCTCCTTCTCTTCGGTTTTTCTTCAAGGAGCAGGCGACCCTGGACCTTCTCTGCGTCATCTCAGAGTGGAGTGCTTCCACGAGTCAGGGCAGGCACACAGAAGAACTGCTGTGGCTTCTCCATCAGGAGTGGGTCCCGGCCGGATTCCTGCCACAGCGATTGGGTGAGGCCCGTGGATGGGAGGGATGTCCTGGCCCCCAAATGGAAGAGGCACCAGTGATGGAGTTGAGTGAGCATCAGCAAGCAGGTTTTCAGTCTGCCACCGAGGAGAGCAACGTCCCCTCCCGGCTTCCTTCGATGTGCTGCAGGCGGGCTTGGAGTGGCAGGAGGAAACCCAGAACACTCTCCGCATCCACGATGACCTTCCTCCATCTGACCAAGAAGGCAACGTGTGTGAAAGGATGGGCGTCAGAGAATCCTCCTTGTGCAGAGCGGTCAATGACCCACAGAGAGACGGGGGGGACAAGGAGGGTGTGCCCTTGTAGCAAGGTGCTTCTCTGGAAGTTCATCTGGAAGGTTTGACTTCCTTCAGGACTCCTGCTTGTGAAAGCACGAAATTATCCTGAACCTTGCCCTTAAAAAGTTGTCTGCTTCAATGCTTCAAAGCAGGTTCTGAAAACATCGCTTCCAAGTTCTCTACACACTCTTTTTCCCACACGTTCTAAGAGGAGAAAATGCTGAACAGGGTGACTGGGTTAGTACGTCCCTGTTTGTAGCTACTGGCAGGGCATCAGATGGATAAGTCCACAGGACTCCTGCGCAAGAAGTTGCCAGAACAATAGATAAGAGGATTTGTTCTGGATTGTTTCCCTGGTCTTCTGTGGAAAACTTTTTTTTTTAGGGTCAAAATACTGCTTTGTCAACATAGAATATTGTTCCTGCTTCTGCAGTAGCCGTCTGCTCTTCTGTTTTCTGGGAGCTGTCTGGACAGGAGTCTTCATGTCACGTGTGCATGGCCCTGGCCAGCTACACTTCCTCTGTCTGCAGCGCACATCAGTGCTGGGCTGGGAGGAGATGCCACATTTCCCTAGGTGGGGACTCTCTTCCCGTCCAATTTCTCAGTCCCGAGGGAGCTAACGTGCAGAGTGGGAGTTTCTCTCGCTTGCGAAGAGAGTTCCCCAGACATTTTTGTCTGAGTTTTAAGATAGTCGTTCGTTGCTGCTGCATTTGTATTATAACTTCTTATTTGGCTGGCATATGACATGCTAAAACTGGACCTCTTTGGTTTCGCTCTCAGCTTGCTGTGGTTTCTAGAGCTGAGCTGAAATGGCTGAGCACACTTAGGATTAAAATGTGGAAGAAGAGGGAAAGTCTTCCTTTGCTTCATAGCCAATATCTCAAGATTCATCAGGGAAAATCTTGAAATTCAGGGATTTTGTTTTTCGATAAAGGGACTGCCTTGACTTCTAAGAATTCTTTAATGAAGTTTTCAATGCCAGGGAACGCAGAGCAGTCTTGTTTTTTCACACAGGCTAGTGGGATGATGATTAAGCCTGGCTATTTAGGTTGACTGTCTCTAATAAGGCAAGGGCCGCAGGCAAACATAGCATAACTCAGAAATGCAGGTAATTACTGCTATGGTTTGAATGTGTGTGTCCCTGCAAAATGTATAAGTTGGAACTTAAAGCCCAGTGTGATAGTATCAAAAGCTGGGGCCTTTAGGAGGTGATTAAGTCATGAGGGCAAAGTCCTCATGAATGGGACTAGTGACTTCATAAAAGGGCTGGAGGGAACCAGCTAGGTCCTTTTTTGCCCTTCTTCCTTCTGCCCTATGAGGACACCATGTTCCTCCCCTGCAGAAGACGCAGCAACACGGCACCGCCCTGGACGCAGAGCCTGGGCTGTCCCCAGACATCCAACTTGTGTCACCTTGATCTTGGACTCCCAACCACCAGAACTATGAGAAATGAATTTCTATTATTTATAAATTGTCAAATCTGTTGTATTTTGTTATAGCAGCATAAACGGACTAAGACAAATACATATTATCAAAATATACACCTTGATGTCTGGAATATTTCCTCTAAAAAGGTCTTGCTGCACTTTGCTTTCATCGATAGCAAGACAGAGAAGTGTGTTCGGTTCCTGCTGCTGCTGTGACAAATTAGGACAAAAGTAATGGCTTCAAACAACACAAATTTACTCGCTCGTGGTTTTAAGGCCAGAAGTTTGAAATCGGTGTCACTGGGCTAAAGTTGTGTCATTGGCAGGGCTGGTTCCTTCTGGAGGCTTGGGGGCAATCTGTTTCCTTGACTTTTCCAGCTGCTAGTAGCCACCTGTATTCCTTAGCTTGTCCCCTTCCCCCATCTCAAAGTGTATCACTCCAACCTCTGCTTTTGCAGTCACATGCCTTCTCCTCTGCCCCCACATCCTCTTATAAGGATCCGTAATCACATCAGGCACACCTGGATAGTCTAGGATAAACCCAACATTTCAAGATCCTTCACTTAATCACGTCTGCAAAACCTTCTTGCCATATAAGGCAACACTTTCAGGTTCCAGGAATCAGGACGTGGCCATGTGGGGAGGAGGGGCCGTTATTCAGCCACCACAGCAGGTAGGTGGGCAGGTCTACAGAGGACTCTGAAAGATACGCCTAAGACCCTGTGACCAGGGGCCCAGCCAGGCTCCTTCCCTGTTGCTGGTCTTCCCACTCCCAGCTCTCGGGTACCATCTTGGATTTACATTATTACATAATCCACATGTAAATATTCATCTTGTAAAAATGAAAACATTCTTGACAGAGCTGAGTCCTTTGACAACCTTCAGTCCTGATCTTCCCTCCACCTCCCCTACCCTCCATAAAGGTCAACACCACTGTTCCCTTAGTACACACCAGACGTGTCTGTGCATTTACATACATTTATGGCTTCCTATGGAGAGCGTAGTCTTGCTTATGGCTTCCCTCAGTGTAAACGGCATTTTAATGGATATGTAATTCCGCCATGTGCTTTTCCTACCCACCAATGCCTTTGAGATGGTTCCATGACAGCACATGTAGGTGGACCTCATCCTTCTCAACTGCTGCACAGCACTTTGTGAAATGAGTATACCATGGTGTAGGGGTCTTCTTGGGCTGCTGTAACAAAGCCAGAAATTCGGCGACTTCAAACAACAGAAATTTATCCTCATGCAGCTCTGGAGGCCAGAAGTTCAAAATTTAGGTGCTGCCAGGGCTGTGTTCACTGTGAAGGACTCAGGGGACGTCCTTGCTTCTTCCTGCTTCCAGTGGCTGCTGGCATTCCTTGACTTGTGGACACATCACTCCAGTCTTTATTTTCTTCTTCACGTGGTCTTCACTCATGTGTGTCCCTTTCGTAGTCTTTTTCTCTCTTACAAGGACACTGGCCACTGGAAAAGGACAAAAGCAGAAGGGTAGGGCATGCTCCCTTCCTTTAAGGGAATGTCCTAAAAGTTGCACCGTCTCTTCTCATATCCCACTGGCAGAAACTTGGTCACTTGGTTACACTTAGCTTTCGAGGAAGGCTGGAAAGTCTAGTCTTTAGCAGGCAGTGAGCAATTCTGTTATTACAAAGGTATCGGGGACAGACATGGAGATAACTGGTAGACTCTGCCACCTTCGGTGTTTCTCTAGTCTAAGTACCTAGAGCAGAATGGCTGTCCCGAAGGCAGGCTCTGTCTAATTGCGGTGCTGCCGAATCACCCTCCACCGCTGTCAGGTAGATCTGTGCTCCCACCAGCAGCACTGAGCATGTCCTTCCCCACTTCTTCACCAACCATTAACATAAACACACTTTAAAGTTTTTGTCATTCAAATGGGTAAAAATGGCATCTCATTCTTTAATGTTTTCATTTCTATGATTCCTGGTGAACGTGAACATTATTGGATACTCAGCCTTCGGGCACCTTTCCAGCTACTGCCTGCCCTGCTTCCTGGACCAATGCCCCAGCCAGTCTGTCGCTCCGGTAACTGTGTCCCTCATCTGACCCTGACTGGGGACGGAGCCTCGTAGCTCCCGCCTTCACCAGACAGACCGTGCACCTGCAGCGCACACGTGCCCCGGCCTGCCTAGACCTTGGCTGCCCACAGGGGCCTTGCTCGTTCTGTTCCTTTAGCCTTATCTTTATTTGAGGAATAGCAAATCTCTCAAACAGAAGCTGTCCCGGAGGTCAGCCCATGAAAGGGCTCAGTTCCGACTCTTCCCACACCTTCTTATATCCGTTCGTTCCCGTTTGACTCCTGACCCGAATCTTCTGAAGCTCCCAGACTCTCTGACTGGCTCACCCTGTTCATCCTCCCTTGTGCTCAGCCCTCGCATTCAGAATACTGGGAAACTCGGGGTGAAGTGGAGGTTTGAGTGTACGGAGGAGGGTGCCGGGAGGGGCGGGCGGCTCTGCGCCGGCCTCCTTCCTTCCGCGATGGGACAACAGCGCAGTCCAAGGGGGCGGGCAGGTCAGGAGGCTGCCTTTGACCAGAGCAGGAGAGCTGACATACTGGGACGACAAACTCTGTCCCGCAAGTTAGCGTGTGGATTTTAAGGTTTTAGGGGGCCACTGTCTCATACCATGCCAATAATTTAACCCGAGATTTAAAAGGCTGGCTCAAGTGCAGTAGTATTAATATGCTTTGCCTGTCAGTAGCATTAATCTAGCATCATATTTTTAACAATAAGGATTATTCATTCTTCTTGGTACAAATTGTTGCAGCCCATATGACTTAGGCATCTGAAGCTGGAGAACAAACTAAAGGAGAAACTGATCAGCAAGACTAGATCAGGAGGAAGAAACAAAATTCAATTTTTGACTTATGTGCCTCTGCTCAGAGAAGTGCTTCTGGAGTCAACGTGCATATGCAAAGCGCCTGTGTACACAGGGGGGTGATCCGTTCCTTACCCTGAGGTCTCCGTGGAACTGCGGTGCATTGACTAATCACTTCTGCTAGACTCATCACTGTTGTCGCCATTATGCAAAAGATGAAGCAGAATGAGGGTTAAAAACGAACATGAGATATTGAGACACTGCAGTGAGAATTAGGGGATACTTGTTGTTATAATTAGTGTGCATACAGACAGTAAACAAAGACATAACACAACAAATGAAAGCAAGGCTTCTACTGGAAACTCAATGATTGAAAATACTAAGACTCTTGTCCGGCCATGAAGCTGAATTTGTTTTTTACAAGCATTGCCTCCTGTAAGACATCATCCAGCAAGCTAAATTTTAAGCCTGCTATAGATTTACACCTAATATAATATAACATTTATTTTCTGCGAAGGAAAATAAAACGACTCAGTCCATGAGTAGATAGAAAGTGAATTGGACTTTGGCGTTCATGTGAACTAGTTATAAAATTAATGTGTGGTAAGAGACTGGCCTTTATGGCAGCATATAAGAAAATGCACCAATAATAAATTTGCTCAAAGGATAAACTATTTTTTTTCTCCCTACAGCCCTTCTGGCTGTCACCCTGAAATGAATATTTATTAAGGGAATAAAATCAAAACATTTTAAGTCTACTAAAGGAATGTGTTTAAATATATATGATGACAAAAATATAATGATAGATGATGAGATGGACTGGATTTTTAAAATAATAGAATAAATCACATTCTTGAGGAAGAATGTGTTAGGAATACGTTTTCGACATCTAATAGTTCTTTTTAAATCAAGATGTCTGTGAAGTCAGTGAAGTAAGAGATGAACAATTTCTGGAAATGGGATCTCCGCAGCTACTTCTGCATGACCTCAACCCATCATCTGTAAATCTTGGTGCCCAGCAAGTTGCCCGGTCTGGAGCCCCGGCTGGGCGGTGTATTGGAAGTTCTCAGCGCAGACACCATTGCCTGTCTGCTGGAGGGCAGTGTCCTCTCTCACGTTGCCAAGACACCTCCCCAAACTGCTTTCCCTTACTGACCGGGCAGAAACGCCATCACCAGGAAGTAGGGGCACAGAACTGGATGACCACCAAAGTGCTCTGGAGCAGGAGGACTAAGACTCTTAATCTTGCACTTCCTCTCCGAGAGCAGCTCCTACCCCCCAACGCTGTCGATGGAGTAGGACTGGTCGTCCCAGCAGTCCATGGGCGGGCGATATTGGTCAGGGGGATCCTGCGTCTTAGGAGCCTCTTCCCTTGATTCTCTTCAACTCCAATTAAGGACAATTTTTCTCTTTTCCTGAGCACCCTGGACAGCTCTGCCATGGAGATGGGAAGCAAGTTCTGGAAGTAGGCAGGGCTTCTGTGGGTCAGAGACTCTGGGCAACGTGGATAGGGCGGACCAAGTTGGCCACAGTTTCAAATGGAACCGGCTCAGCAACCAGCTGGAACTTCCTTGCAGAGAAAAAAATGGGGAAAAAGTGTTCATGTTATACCATTGGTAGGGACAGAGTAAGAGCCGTGACTCCCAACAGAGCCCCCTGCCATTTATAGGCCCAGTCATGCACTGCACTATGGCATTTCAGTCGATGGTGGACCACACCTGCAACGGAGGCCCCTTAAGATTATGAGGCCATGTTTTTACAGCACTTGCTCGAATTTTAGGTGTGTTTAGATACACAAATACTGACCATTGTAATACAATTGATACAGAATTCAGGACAGTAACATGCTGTACAGGTTTGTAGCACAGGAGCAATAGGCCACACCATGCAGCCTAGGTGTGTAAGGTGTGTAGGAGGCTGTAGCACCTGGATTTGTGTACGTGCACTCTGTGACGTCCACACAATGACGAAATCACCTACTACACACCTAGGCTGCATGGCGTGGCCGACGGCACCTGGGCTACAATCACTGTGTGAGCATCGTAGAATGTACCTGCACAGACCTAGATGGTATGTCACCTAAGGGCGAATTTCTCAGAATGCGTCCACTCCATTCAGCCACACGTGACTGTACGTATTTATTATTTTTCAAAATACAACTCTTCCCTCATCTGCTGAATTCCAGGCAGCCACCAGGACCAAGTGGGACTCCCTCAGACCCTTCTCCACGCCCTAGTCCTGCCCTAGGTCAGGTCTCGGCATCCCTCCCCTCTGCCAAAAAATGGTCTCCATGCCTTCAGTCTCTTCCCCTTCCCACAGACCGCCAGGAGTCCCAGGCCATTCCTGTGACCAACCCCTGCCACGTGGCTCCCGCCAGGCAGCGCACCTTCCTCCACGCTCCCCACTGTCAGTCTCAGGCCTGACAGGCGCTCTCCCCTCGGGGGGCTTCTCTGGACTTGATGTCTCTGGACATCATTCTCTCAACTTCCGTTTAGCGCATGTCAATGAGACCTCTAGGGTTTCTGGGATCACAGTTTCTGAACCCAAACCCATGGTTGGAAGAGCACAGTGTTCCGGGAGCTCTACTGGAGAGTCTGAGAGACGTCACCACCCTGTGACTGCATCACTCATTAGTTTACCCACCAACCTGGCCAGGAGCCCCGGAGGGCAGGGTGACAGCCCCCAGCGCCGCCAGGGCGCGGTAGCTGCCGGTGAACATGTTGGTAGCCGTGCAGGCACATGGGAGCACAAACCAACATCTGTAACTGCTGGAAACCAGCTGACCTCGTTGGCTCCTGGTGGCACTTTGCTACTCAAAAGGAACCTGGTCATTCATTTTTTTCTTCTACCGTTGTCTGTCATCTTCAATAATTAAATTATTGTCCTATAATGGACACCTGTTTACTGCCAGATTCTTTCCCCTTCCTTCCTGACATCAGCATCTTAAGCTTTTGTTTGTTTTGCTATTTTAAACCACCCCTTTCTCCTTTCTCAGCTGTGTGGCTTGGGTGGGACTGACCCCACTTTCAGGTCCAGGGACCAGTGAGTGTGTTCCTGTCCCCACCTATAGTGATTGGGAAAGAGCTCGGGGCAGGGTCCGACAAGTCGCCCGGCCAGGATGACTTGCGCAGGGTGGCCCACGATCTCAGCTTGTCAGTTCACAGAGCGCCTCAGGCCCCCTCCGGGAGCCCTGGTGCCGCTACAGTCTCGCGCCTGGGCTCAGCGCTGTGGGGACAGGAGGGAGGCTCAGAGCCACTGTGACTATGGGGGGGGCTGGAACTGCGCTGGAGGCTCCCCTCAAAGCTCCGGGAAGACGCGGCGCTCAGACACGGGTCCTGCAGGCCTTGAGTCCTAGATTAAGCTGTGCCTGAAACCAGGTTTTATCCCTGGACTCTTTAGTTACGGGAACCAAAAACTGCCTTCGCAGGCCTGAGCCGGAGAGACCACAGTGGTTCTCCGTCACCTGCAGCCAAAAGACTCCTGAGTTCCCTCCTCATAGCCACACTCGTGACTGTTTTCCGCCGACTCCTTGCTTTCTGGAAGGTGAGCGAGCAAAGCGCAGCCTTTCTGCCTGGCTCAGTCGTCTCAGTGAGCTGTGCCCCTTCCCTGTGTGCGCACGGGTGCCCGTCTCCTGTCTGTAAAGTTACTTATCCTCCAACCCGAAGGTCCCCTCAAATGTTTCTTCCAAGTGGAATCTTTCGTGGGAACAGAGGATCTTTCCCTATCTGATAAAATCATAATATTTCTAGTTATACCCACAATAAATCCCGCCAAATGGGAAAAACTGGGAGAAAGATTTCACCGAAAGGAAACCAGGCAAATAATTAGTGAACGTGGTCTGGTGCATCTATGTGGGTTCACTACGTGGTCCCCCTTTAGGAAATCTCTGCCACTCCTGAGCCCCCACCCAAGCCACCGGGTAGAACACCTGCCCCAGGCTGGCCAATGAGAGTGCTGGCATTTGTATTTTAATTACTGGGTCGTGCACTAACACGACTACACTCGAGTGGCTCATGGCCATGCCCAGGCGCATAAAGGGAGTTATACACAGTAGAAGAGAAAGAGGCCAGTGGGTAAAAGAAAGCCAAAAAACAGAGCCAAGAAATTAAGAGAGAATGAAAGAGACAGACAGGGAGGGTTTTCAGGCTGCTACATTGAGCATACCATATACTGGTGGGGTGTAGTGGCTCACACCTGTAATCCCAGCACTTTGGGAGGCTGAGACCAGAGGATGGATCATTTGAGGCCAGGAGATGGAGACCAGCCTGGGCAATGTAGCCAGATCCTGTCTCTACAAAATATAAAAAAAAATAGCCAGGTGCGGTGCCTGTAGTCCCAGCTGCCCAGGAGGCCGAGGCAGGAGGATGGTTTGAGCCCAGGAGTTTGAGGCTAGCCTGGTTGACAGAGTGAGACCTTGTCTCTAAAAGCAAAACATAACAAAAAACCCCTATAAAACTGGATGGCTTATAGGCTTATAAACAGCAGAAATTTATTTCTCATCGTTCCAGAGGTTGGGAAGTCCACAAACAATGTGCTCACGGATTTGGTGTCTTCCTGGGCCCACTTCCTGGTTCTCCGATGACCTTCTTCTCCCTGTTACTTCACATGGTGAAAGGGGCAAGGCACCGCTCTGGGACCTCTTTCAAGGGCACTAATCACAGTGGTGAGGACACCACCTTGGGGGCTAGGATTTCAGCATGTGAGTTTGGGGGGCATGCAGACATTCAGACCATGGCAGGGAGGGAGAGAAAAAGGGAGGCAGGAAAGAAATAATTGCTCTATAGTCTCTGGGTCTAGTAAAAACATCAGTTCATGAGTGGATTAGTAAAATGTGGTATATGTACACCGTGGAGTACTACTCAGCCATAAAAAAGACGAATTAATTCGTTTTGCAACAGTCTGGATGGAACTGGAGACCATTCTCCTAAGTGAAGTATCTCAAGAATGGAAGAACAAACAGCAGGTACACTCACTATTCAGTTGAACTAACTGGTGGGCACACACGTGCACAGAGGAGAGTAAAGCTCAGTGGAAATCAACCCAGGGGAGAAGGGGAGGGGCAGGGAAAAAAACCTACCTAATGGGTAAGATGAACACTACTTTGGTGGCAGACACACCTGTAGCCGGGACTCCAGCATTAAAAAAATGATCCACGTAACCTAAAACATTTGTACCCCCTTAATATTATGAAATTAAAAAAGCATGAAAATAAAAAAAATTAAAATTAGAAAAAAACCTCCACACTCCCTCTCAACATTTTTGTTACATGAGCTGGTGTATTCCCCTTTCAATCTAAGCTATTTTAAATTGATTTTCTGTGACTTGCAACTGAAAGAGTTTTTGCTAATAAATATGCCTCTCATGTCCCTTAGGATAGACAGCTCCGGAACTGACAGCCGCTTGTGTCTCAGCCCCTGATTGTGTCTGACACGTCATCAGTACATGACAAATATTCAGTAATAGAAACCACTGTTGTTTACTCATATGTCAAATCACATGGTTGAAACAACTGAATATTTGGGAGTTTTTACTTAAAAAAAAACTATTTCTAGGGAAATGATAAGAATACCTGTTATGATAGCAGAAACTTTGTTTTTCTGTTTAATTTTCAAAGGTAGGCTCTTTTTTTCTGTTTCATTTTTAAAAAGCAATAAGCAATGCTTCCCCCACCAAAGCACAGGCAACAAAAGAAAAAATAGATAAATTGGACTTCACCAAAATTGAAAACTTTTGTGCATCAGAGGACACTATCAAGAAAGTGAAAAGACACCCCATAGAATGGTAGAAAATATTTTCAAATAATATATCTGATAAGACATTAATATCTAGAATATGTATTTATTAAAAACTACAACTCAAAAACAACAAAAACATCTTATTAGAAAATGGGCAAAGGATTTGATGCTTAACCGGTAAGTGTAAAGCAAATATTCCAAAATCCAAAAAAATACAATATCTGAAACACTTCTTGGCCCAAAGCATTTCAGATAAGGGATACTCAACCTGTATATATACACAATGGACTATTATTTAGCTTTAAAAAAATGGATTCTGATACATGCTACAACACAGGTGAACCTTGAGGACATTATACCAAATGAAATAAGCCAGTCACAAAAGGACAAATCCTACATGATTGCACTCAAACGAGTACACAGCACAGTCAAATTTATAGAGACAGAAAGTAAAATAGTGGTTACTGGGGCTCCGGAGAGGGGGAGTCATTGTTTAATCGATACAGAGTTTCAGTTTGGGATGATGAAAAAGCTCTGGAGATAAATGGTGGCGATGGTTGCACAACAATGTGAATGTACTTAATGTCCCTGAATTGCACACTTAAAAATGGCTAAAATGTCAAGTTTTATGTATATTTTACCATCAAATAAAAAGCAATGTTTCTTAAGGCAAATCTGTAGACACACATAACAGGTTATGGCTGTCCGGGGCCGGAGGTGGGACCGGGATTAACAATCCGCGGACACAGGGATTTCATGGGGGTGATGAAAATGTCCTGAAACTGATTTAGGGTCATGACTGTACCACTTGGTAAATTTTCTAAATATCATTGAATTCTACACTTGAAATGAGTGAATTATATGATATGTAAAATATGCTTCAATAAAATTGAAAAAAACCCAGCAATATTTCTAGAAATATTTCTCAGAAGAATTGTAGTTCTGCAATGTGTCGCTAGGAGTCGCTATGCCACGCACTGCAGCCGATGCTAATCGGAAGTTTAGCAGAAATCACACTGCTTTGCAGGCAGCTGCCTAAGATCATTTTAATTGTTCTGTCTGGGTCACTGAAGTTGTCTACTTGGTGTCACTGTGGGTGTGACCAGATCAGCGAGTGCGCAGAGCGCCTGGGTGCTCCACCGGATCGTGTCTGCCGGGGCGGCAAAGCCGGAGTCCACGCTTGCCCCTCCACGGGCAGCAGCGGGAGGAGGGGCGCTGACCCGGGGCACCCCCAGCCCCACCACTCATTTCTGTCAATAACGTTACAGCTCTTAGTAGGAAAATACAAATCTTTCTGATAGACTGATTGATGCAAAGTAAAATCCTAGATAGCAACTTCTAAAGGATCTTGTAAAGTCACTAGGAAGTAAAGAGCATGTGTTAAGCACTCACTGTATGCCAGGCGCCATCTTCCTAGTATCTCATTTAACCTCACCGCCAGCCCTTGCGGCAGGTACTATCCACTCCTTCACAGGTGGGGAGAATGAGACGCTGAGTTTAAGTGATGTCCTTGCTACCTGGGTCACACAGTGAAGCCAGGTTAGGGCTCTCTGCAGTCTGTGTTCTATCCACGACACCACGCGTTGGAAAATCTGGCCAACTGCAGCTCAAGAAAGTCATAGACAGTGGAAAGCAGGTGCCAAAGGTTGCATCAACAGGGCATAATTTGGCGGAAGATCCCAGGTAACAGTCACACAGCCCATTGTGTACTGAAGGCTGTGAACAGGGTGTTGCAGCCCAGGACACACAGAAACAGAAGGGCCAAGTGGACAAGCCTACAGCCGGTGGCCTGGGAGCCCAGGCAAGTCCCCACGTGAGTCTGGAAGAATCTGGGAGGTGACTACAGACCCTTATCTCCAGGGCTCAGTAACTCAGAAGCTGATGATTCACAGAAGCGTCCGGAACACCCAGAACAGAAAGCAGCACAGACCGATGTCAGCGTTGACACAGGCCAGGTGAAGGGTGAGGCTTCCTGCTCTGTTCCCCTCACCAGTCCGGCAGCCGCACTGCCCTGCCACGGTAGGAGGTCATTAACTACCTGCCCTCCCTCCAGGAGGCCGGTTCAAGGTGATCTCGAGACCTGAGTCCAGATGGACCGTCCTGTCTCCTGGCTGGCCGAGGAGGCTGGGCTGGGAACCACAACTGCCAGCCCCTGCACGGTCCTCCACCTGCACTTGGAGCTGGTCCCTGAGGAAGTCCCCAGACAGTCATGCGGTGATCACCGTCTCGTGACGCCCCATAAATAACAAAGCCCCTAGGACATCACACAAACCACCTCATTCAAGGTAAGCATTGAAAGAGCTTCGAAGTAGGTGGCATCGCTCCATTTATGAAAGCAGAAACTGAGAAGACACAAGAGATCAAGCAACATGTCCAAGTCTCAGAGCTAATGAGTGTGCAATTGGACCCAAGTCTCCACGTGCAAAGTCTGTGTTCTCAACAACTTACAGACAGGGCCCAACAAGATCATCCGTTTCTCTTTGTCAAGATGTTAACACAAGATCAAAGGCCAGAGCTCCTAAGTCAATTCTTGTCTCTGTCTTGAGAACTGCCCATCCAGCTTTCTGCTTCTGTTCCCCTGCTGCTCACCCTGCACGGGCAGGCTGGCTTGTCACGTCTGCGGGTGGGGCCACTTCTTCAGCCTCTTGTCTGTCCAAAGCCCAGATGCAGTGCTTGGCACATAGTAACAGCTTAATAAATACTTGCTAAATGTCATGTGCTCTCAAAAAGCATCCAAACAGATGAACCAGAAGCGGTAGGTAACTGTCACCAATTGTCACAACTACCTGTCACTAGGTACCAGGAAGCCGTATGGGTCTTCTAGTCCTGGGCTGGTCCAGTTTCTCATATCTTTCTCCCTGCCCTGCCTTCTTGCTTGTAGCAGGGGGGCTCCTGGATGATCCTGCCCAGGGACATGGCTTTTCCACACATCAACAGACAATTTTGAGGATGTTTAAAAAATACATATATATGTATATGTACACACACACACACATTTATGTACACATACGAAGTCGACCCTTGACCAACATGGGTTTGAACTGTGCAGGTCCACTTACATGCAGCTTTTTTTTCAATGAAAGTTACTCTGAGTGTGCCTGCGTCTCCTGCCTCCCTCCACCTCCCCCACCTCTTCCTCCTCTGCCACCCCCGAGACAGCAAGACCAGCCCTCCTCTTCCTCCTCCTCCTCAGCCTGCTCAGTGTGAGAAAGAGGACAAGGACGAAGACTTTTATGATGATCCACTTCCACTTAATAAACAGTAAATGTATTTTCTGTTCCTTATCATTTTCTTTATAACATTTTCTTTTCTCCAGCTTTATTGTAAGAATGCAACATGCGTACATGTAACCTACAAAATACGTGTTCATCAGCTGTTTACGGTATTGGTAAGGCTTCTGGTCAACGGTAGGTTATTGGTAGTTAAGTTTTTGGGGGAGTCAAGTTATACTTGGATTTTCAACAGCATGGGGGGTAAGCCCCTCATTGTTTAACGGTCAACTATAAATATGCACTGTGTATATAAAACCTATCTTTTTTTGTGTTGGAAAAGTAATACCTAATGTTCATGTTTAGAAAAAAAGGGAAAAAAAAGAAAGGTAAGTACAAAGAAGAAAATTAATATCACCTGTAATACCACCACTGAGCAATAATTAAGGTTGACTTTGGCTTTATATGCTGAAGTGTTGTTTTCCAAGTATTTACATGTAGTTACAAACATGAGCTCACACTATTTTTTTTTTACTTTTTAAATTTTTAATTATTATGTGTACATAATAGTTGTATATATTTATAGGTACATGTGATGTTTTGGTACAGGCATGCAATATGAATTAATCAAATCAGTGTAATTGGGGTATCCATCACCTCAAGCACTCATCATTTCTTTATGTTAGGAATATTCCAATTTCATTCTTTTGGTTATTTTATAGTATACCCTAACTTATTGCTGATTATAGTCACTTTGTTGTACTATCAAATATTGTTCATTCTGTCTAACTATCTAACTGTATTTTTGTACCCATTAACCATCCACACTTTATCTATTCTCCCTGCTACCCTTCCCAGCCTCTGGTAACCATCATTCTACTCTCTGTCTCCATGAGATCAATTGTTTTTAATATTTAACTCCCACATATGAGTGAGAACTTGCGAGATTTATCTTTCTGTGCTTGGTTTATTTCACTTAACATAATGTTCTTCAGTTCCATCCATGTTGTTGCAAATGGCAGAATTGCATTCTTTTTGTGACTATATAATACTCCATTGTGTATATGTACCACAAGTCTTTATCCATTCATCCACTGATGGACACTTAGGTTGATTCCAAATCTTGTCTATTGTGAATAGTGCTGCAATAAACATGGAGGTGCAGATATCCTTTTGATGTACTGAATTCCTTTCTTTGGATATATACTCAGCAGTGGGATTTCTGGGTCATATAGTATTTCTATTTTCACATCATGTTTTGTAGTCTTTTTTAAAACCTGTCTATATACTGAACATTTTTTCATCATATGAAATATTCTTTTACAATCATAATTTTTAAGGTCTGCCTGTATTTCACCATTGTAGGTAATCTCTTTTTTTGGATGTTTAGTTTGTTTTTACCTTTTCACTATTATGAAAAATTATTTAATGAACATTCTTATAACAAAATCTACATGTACATTTGAATATTTTTAAATAATAAATCACCAGATGAGAAATTCTGGGCTTAAATTTCTTTTCTAAAGTACAGTTTACAAAACTTTAAAAAATTGTAAAAGCAATGCATTCTCATTACATAATATGTAGAAAATACATGAAAATTGAAGAGTCACTATGACCCATTGGGACATCTCTTCCAAAATGACCACTGATAACATTTTATTTCACTTTCTCCCAGTGCTTTGTCTATGCATTCATTTTAATCAATCGCTTTTTATAATTTTGTGTTCAGTAGTTCACACTTTACGTTGTGTGTCAGGATAACTCACATTTGCTCAATATTTCTCCCCATTATTTGTGTATTGCAATTCTCAACCTCAAGGATGTTCCCAGGGAAAAATGAGAGCTGCTTAAACACTATGGATATTTAAAATAAATAAACAACCTCCCCACCGCCCCCAACACTTCTGGGTAGCTTCTGCTGAATGCTTCCAATGCTCAGGAAGAGGCTGGGCCTTGCTTGGTGGGAGAGTGGGAGCCCTGGCCAGCCTGAAGGGGTTGGTACCCAGGATGCTTAGGCAGGCCGGAGGCTGGCCAGGGGCCTTCCGGCCTTCTGTAGGCCCCAGCCCTGAGCTCCAAGCACTGCACAGAGACCGACAAGCCACTGGGACCGAGGGACAGAGCAGCCTGGGATCCTGAGCATATTGGAGGGAAATGTTTGTTCGAGAAACATTTCCTGGCGATACGTCCCAGGGGCAGCTCCGGGTGCCGGGAATCCAGTGGTGAGCAGGATGCTCAAGGTCCCCTTTTCTCATCGAGCTTATAATCTAGTGGGGGAGACAGGGAATAGTGCGTGACAAAGAAACCTGTGAAGTGACGAGTGCTCTGTCAGGAGCAAAAATCAGGTGACCTCAGCAGAAGAGCCAGCCCCGGGATGACCCAGAGGAAGGCCATCGAGGCAGAGGCCAAGCTGGGACAAAGGCTAAGGCGTGGCTGAGCTTGGAACACTTGGAGAGGGCGGTGAGAGGGGAGGGGAGGGCGAAAGTCCCCGGGGCCAGAGCCAGGAGGGCTGCATCAGCAGGGGTGAGAGGCGGCATGTGCCCGTGGTGACCGGCAACCACAGGAGGGACGTTAGCAGGAATATGGTAGCACGTCCCAACTTACTCTTTTGAAAGATTGCTCTGATGCCCTGTGGACCCTCTGGGAGGTGGATGGAGCAGGAGGGGCTTCAGGAAGGCCAGCGGGGCAGTGTCCAGGGCCCTGACCGTGAGGGCTCAGGTGGGATGCAGAGGACAAACAGGCTCGGTGGGCTGTGGGGCTCGTACCTGCTGGTCCCAAAGGCCAGGGGGCAGGCTGAGGAAGGGACAGAGGTCAAGGGACGCAGCTTGAGGTTAGATTTAGGCAGCTATGTGGGTGGGAGTGTGATTTACTGAGCTGGGAAAAGCTGAGGGAAGATTAGATCATGCTTGGGCTGAAATTTCCTGTTAGTCCAGGGAGATGAAGGCTGGATTTGGATTGAATTCCATTTAAGAACATAAAGAAATGGCTATTTCTGCTTCCCCACCCTGAGTTTGTGGCTTGGTTCGCTCCTCTCTACCTGTGCCGTGAGCGTGGCTGCCATAGCCGTTATTATCTGATATACCAGTAAGGGGCTGGGATTTGTTTAAGCACTCTTTGGAATGAGACAAGGTGTAAATTATGAAATATATGACTACATCCGATTACAGAACATTTTGGCTGTCTTCAATTTTGCATAATAAATAATCAACAAATTGCACATATTTGTGTTCATTTCCTGTGATTACCCTAAGATATAGTTCCAGAAATGAAATTATTGAATTAAACTTAAGGATACGTATTCACATACATTGTTGTTTCCAAAGTAATCTAAACCCATGGTCCCCAAACCCCGGGCTGTGGCCCGGTACCGGTCCATGGCCTGTTAGGAACCCGGCCGCACATCACTGCCTGAACTCCACCTTCCCCGCTCCCCACCCCGTGGAAAAATTGTCTTCCATGAAACTGGTCCCCGCTGCCAAAAAGTTGGGGACCAGTGATCTAAACCATCAGCAGAGTATAGAGAATATGGCCCCACTTCTGCCCCCAGCATCCCGTGGCCCAGGACTAACTGGGTGGGGTGCAAACAGGCGTTCACCTACCTGGAGACCCTGTGCTGGAATCCACACTCCAGAGCAGGATCAAGGCCAAGCCAGATGTCCTCTGGAGCCACCAGCCTGTGTGGCTGCTCCTGCCTTGACACCCTGACCGTTCTCTCCTGAGAACACACCCTTCGCGTCTAGAGAGCGCAGCCTAATCCAAAGCCTCTTCTCCTTTTCCTTTCTAAGCCTGGATGTCCTCAGAGTCCCGGGATGAAAGCTCCTCTCCGGCCTCTGTCCCGAGTTCCAGGTCTGCTCTGACGATGCCCTGTAACACCTGGGCTGACTGCCCCGCGGGTTCTCAGACTCCGTCTGCTCGGGGCAGAGCACGTCACCTCCCTCCCTTCCGGTTTCTTTCAGGCTCAGAACAGCGAGATTGGCCTTGATTCTTCTCTTATATTCCCTTTTCCCTCAGCCCATCAAATTCCTTTCCTCCTCCACTTGGAACAATCTAGTCGTCCCATTTTTTTTCTTTTCTATTCCCACCCCCGCCCCCATCACTCCACACCCGAGTGGGGATTTTAAAAAAGCCAACAACTCCTCATCCCTTGACCCGCAGCCACTGCAGATAGGCGGAGCAGCCGGCACAGACTAAGCTGGCCACACCGCCCTGACTGGGTCCCTTCCTGCTCAGAAACAGCAGTGACACTTCCTCCCCAGCGACTTAGGAGGCCATTCAACCTCCCACCCCGCCCCACTGCCTCCCTAACCTCGTCTCTCCAGGGGGGTCCTGTCAAGGCGGACGCCCCCACCTGCAGGTAGAGGCACACACCAGAGGGCCCCGCCCAGCCTCTCTGGGCGCAGACGCCCAGCCCTCCCCAAAGCTGTGCCTGTCACCCACCCTCAGAGTCAGGTCTGCCTTCTCTCTCACCCCCTCTCTCCCCTTTGTGGCATTTGTCACACTCTAGCTTGCACCGTCATTATTTTGGGACATGCCTCTTGTAGTCCTACTATATTTTAAAATTTCTCAAGGGCAGGGGTGGTTCTTGTCTCCCTTATTCTCCGCATGCCCTTCACTGCTTACTACAGTGCTTTACAAACAGCAGGCACTCAATAAACAGGGCTTTATTACCACACATGAAATACGCACACCGCTTGCCTCAATTTTACAGACAGAATGCAAATACTATTTCATATGTGTCGGAAATGTAACTGATCCACACGAAGCAGGGGCTGGAAGTCAGATTGACTCTGTGCTAACCACAAGCCAGGCGCCTTTCCCTGTGTGTATTAACCACGTTTTCTAATTTCTGCATCCAGTGTTTCACCATCTGGGGCCTTGTCGACTTGGGAGAGACTGCCCCTTGCAGGCAGCCAGTTCCCAGAGGGAGCAAAAAATCTCCCTGGAGCGCGCCTTTGCTGTGCAAGCCCACTGGTCCCGAGCCCACAGCCCCACCCACGGCCTTGTCTGGCTCTCTCACTTGGGAGACTCTAGCCCCCCTACACCTGCCCTAAACACCCCAGGGCAGGGCAGCCCCTACACCCCGGAGCCTGCTAAACTATTCAAACTAGCCAGTCCTACCTGCTCACCCATTCCTTCCCATGAAAACCCCAAGAAAAGCTTTCTAGCAATTCTCTCTCTCTCTCTCTCTGCCTCCTGACTCACGCTGGCGATTCCCCGTGGCCTGCGTGGTGTGGCGTGGCCCCTCCTCGTGGGAACTGTGGGTGATAAACTATCTTGGCAACAGCAGTCGCGTCCGGATCCATTGGCCTCGCCATACCTGAATAGAACCAAAATCCCGGGTACATTTTAAAACAATACGCTAATCTGTTCCATTCTCACGGTGGACCCATAAAGGAAAGCATTATTATTGCTATCTGAATAAATGATAGGACAAGTCACCTGCCCAAGGTCACAGAGACACTAAATGCTGCAGGCAGAACGGGAAGCCAAGGCCGTCTAACTCCGAAGCTCGTATTTTTTGACAACCATTATTGCACATTTATAACACAAAGCTGCACTTAGTTAATTTGCTCTATGTGACTATTAAAAGTGTTTTATGTATATTTGATAGCAAGACTTCAGAGGCAAGTAATACATTTTCTCAAGCCCTATATTTTCAACTTAAAGTTAATTCATCAGAGTAAGAATAAAAATTTCCCTTCTGTATCCATTTCCTATTACTACTGTAACAAATGACCGCAAATTTAGTGGTTCGGAACAACACAAATTTATTCTCGTACAGTTTTGAGGTCAGAAGGCAGACATGGTCTTCCTGGGCTGGAATCCAGGTGTTGCCAGGTGTGTGCTCTTTCTGGTGGCTCTGGGGAGGCATCATCCCCTTGCCTTTTCCAGTTTTCGGAGACCGCAGCATTCTTTGGCTGGTGGCCCCTTCCTCCGTCTTCAAAGCCAGCAGCGTAGTGTCTGCCAGTCTCTCTTGGACTCTGATCCCTGCTTCCCTTGTCACCTCTTCTCTCACTCTGACCCTCCTGCCTTCCTCTTATAGGGACCCTGTGGTAACATAATCCCCCCATCTCAAGACCCTTAATTTAATGAAATTTGCAAAATCTCTTTCACCATGTAAAGCATTAATAATAAATTCACAGGCTTTGGGCATTAGGGCATGGATATCTTAGGGAATCATCATTCTGCCTACCACATCTTAAAGAAAATAGTTTTTGAACTCCACAATGCTTTCTTAAGCCAAAATTTATCTATCCTCATTTTCCTGCTTCTTTTCAGTCTTAATCTCACTCCTTGGAAGTATTCTTCCAGTAACTTCTTATGCATATCTAAGCATAATTATTTGTCTATTTCTACCAAAAGACAGTATATGATACCCACTCTTCTTTTACTTTTTTTAAAAAATTAATATACTTTAGAGATTTTTCCATGTCACCACATGTAGATTACTTAATTCTTTTTCACAGTATCCAAGTTTCCATTTCACGGATGCATCGTGGATATGTTTAATCAACCCGTTATTAGTGGATATTTAGGTTGTGTGGTGGGCACTGTCGGTTGCTTTCCCGTCATTTCTCTCCTACTTTCATCCTGACTTAAGACCAAGTTTGTTCAGTTATTTATCCTCTCCCCTACTCCAGAAGGGGAAGCCCATCAGAACTTGGCTCTATGTATTTTTGATAACAGGACGTCAGAGGCAAGTAATACATTTTCTCGAGCTCTGTATTTTCAACTTAAAATTAATTCAGCGGAGTAAGAATGAAAATTTCCCTTCTGTATCTGGCGACAGTTGTTGGTCTGGGAATGTTTACATGACCTGAGCTGATCTTAGGCCAATGGTTAGGGCTTAGAGCTCATGCTTGGGGGACAAGAGCTGTTCCCCCTTCTGTCTTCTGCCCCCTGGACAGGCACAAGGGAACATGTGGCCATCCTGATCCAAGACATGGCAGAGCTGAGCTAGGAAAGGCCCAGCTCCCTTGATGGCATCTTTGAGTTGCTTCTCACACCACACCTGAGCTTCTCACCTCTGGACTCACAGTGACATGAGAGACTAACTGTCCCATTTTCTTAAGCTAGTGGGAAGTGCAGTTTCTGAAACTTATATATCCTAGTTGATACAGAGTTGTTAGGAAGATTTAATCAGTTTATGTTTGCAAAATGCTTAGAATGGTGCTTAGCACATAGTAAGAAACTAAAATAAGCTGGAGGCGGTGGCTCATGCCTGTAATCCTAACACTCTGGGAGGTCAAGGCGGGAAGACTTCTTGAGGCCAGGAGTTCGAGATCAGCCTGAGCAAGAGCGAGACCCCGTCTCTACTAAAAATAGAAAAAATTAGCCGAGCGTGGTGGTGTGTACCTGTAGTCCCAGCTACTCAGGAGGCTGAGGCAGGAGGATCGCTTGAGTCCAGGAGTTGGAGGTTGCAGTGAGCTATGATGACGCCACTGCACTCTAGTCAGGGTGACAGAGGGAGACTCTGTCTCAAAAAAAAAAAAAGAAAAAGAAAAAAGAAACTAAAATAATGCTAGTAAGATATTATGCAACAGAAATTGGATATTAATTTTTTAAAAAGAATATCTCGTTATTTGCATGAAAAGTACTCTTGTTTATATTGGCTTCTGGTAGCTTCTGGGAAGGCCTGGTAATCCCCATTCTGGAGAGGCAGACCATGTATTATTCTGACGGCCATAACATAGTGGAGGTTACTTTTGAACAAAGACTAGCAGCAGCACTTTGCATCTGCAAAAAAAAAAAAAAAAAAAAATTTCAATTTTAAAGCTTCATTTTTCACAGTCACAAATGATTAGTTGAGACTCAGAGAGAGAGGACTTTCCTGAGCTGGGGGCTACTGCGTTGTGTTTTTTAGAAACATGTAATTTGAAAATTAAAATGGTCTTGTTCATTTTCGTTTAGGTAGCAGTTTCAGAAATTAAATTGTTTAGGATGAAAGTGCATGAGTAAGCACCATGTCTTCTTTTTAATCCTATCGTAGCTTCTAAATTTACTTCTAATATACAAAGAAGCTGGAAATTAGCCTGATATCCAATGGGGCAGAAAACTTACTTATCTTGATGAAAAAGAGAAAGAAGATAGGAAAGCTGCCCAGTTTTACATGAAAAAATGACAGCAACTTGCTACTGTAGGGGTCATGCCCATGTGGGCTGTGCTCACTGTCGTTTGAGCTTCCTGCTTTTATTCTCTGCACACAGGCAAAGGTGCCCTGAGCTGATGTTAGGGACCCCCTGAAAAATTACTGAAACACAAATAACCTATTCTAATTCTCTCCTTCAGAAACGCTTATGTTTTCTACCATTAACTCTTCCCTTACGCTTCCCAAACGCATTCTACCATGGAATCAACTGTCGGACTATGTGAAATCATGTCTGCAGTTTCCAGTGGTTTTGCTAGAAAGAGTCTTTCTTTAGAAAACCCTTTCCTTGGGGTCTGGAGTCACTCTAGATTTAACTGGGTTACAGTCCTCGCAGAGGGAGGACTTTCACGGCTGCCTTCGGGCTGGCTTTTAGCTAAGAGCTGTGGTGTTGGTTCCGAGGAGACACGCTCCGCAACGTGAGGGAAAACTTGAGTCACTTAAGTTTTCACAGATTTTCTTCTTGCTTTGTCCAGCTTCCTTCGGAAGAGCTAAGAGAATGGAAATTATCAGGGTCTTTCTTCCCTACCTGACCACTTAATGTTGGGGCTCCTCAAGGCACAGGCACCCCGGAATCATCTCTTTCGTTTCCATACTTTCTTCCCAGATGATCCCCTGAGTTCCCTAGAATTGAAGAACTGTCTATATGCTGGTGTCTCCCAGATGCATGTATTCACCCTTGCTCTCTCCTCTGAGATATTAATCGACAGGTTCAACTTCTGCAGAGAGACACCATCCTAGACCAGAGTGTTGGAATGAGGCTGGCGGGGTGTGAGTGGGGGGACATTTCACAGAGGAGTAACTTGAGACCCGCAAGCGTGTAGTGTCATGTCCATCTGGCATTTTCAGACAACCTCCAGTTCCGTTTCTCTAAAACACTGCAAAATTAACATCTTAAAACTCTGTCGCTAGGCATGGTGGTGCGCGACTGTAGTCCGAGCTACCTGGGAGGTTGAGGCAGGAGGATCGCTTGAGCCCAAGAGTTCAAGTCCAGCTGGGGCGACGTTATGGGACCCTGTCTCAAAAAAAAAAATCTATCGATTTCCCCGCAAACCAGGGCTCCACTCCCTAGCTCTCCTCTGACAGTGCATAGCACCACGATTCCCCCACTTACTTAAGCCAGAAACGAGGACTCATACCTAATTCCTTACTTTCATGACTGGTTGATCAGCAAGTCCTATCAGTTTTGCTTCTAAGTGGGAGGCTGAGGCAGGAGGATCACTTGAGCTCAGGAATTTGAGGCTGCTGTGAGCTAGTCTGACCCCACGGCATTCACCCGGGGCAACAGAGAGACTCTGTCAAATAATAATAATAATAATGTAATCTGGAACCCGAGAGGGCCTAAGACAGCGGCACCGCAGAGGCTCAGAGCAGAGTTCCTGCCAAGGGAGTCAGCCAGCGCCCTGTGCGTAAAACTGTGCGTAATGATCTATAGTGAGCATGTGGGCGGTGGGTGCTGTACCTCTGCGATGGCTCCCGTGCCCAGGCAGGGCGAGCCCTCCTCTTAGCCAGGTTGTGGCCAGCACTATGTCCCTCCTCAGTTCTGTGACCCAAGGCGTAGTCCTGAACCTGGAATGACAGGGTTGGATGGATGATCACTGTGGTCCCTTCCAGCTCTGACACTCCGTCATCCTGTGACTCTAGACAAGACTCAGACTATGTCTTGCTGCACGTCATACCTGGGGCCTTCCCCGAAAGCGAGAACGTCTGTGAATTAATGTTGTTAGTCCTGCCGAGGCCCTGGCTGGCCTGATACATACATTGGAGGAAGCAGTTTCTCCTTGACACTCCCTCATCTTGCTTGGCTACCTTTCTTCTTCTCCTCCCAGCAGGCTTCATCCTCCGTGAAGCCGGGGTGTTCAGCCTGCTGCTTGGCCGACGAAGACCCTGACTCCTGACACTGCTCCCTAACCCTAGGTGGGCAAGAAGGAACAGCGTAAACGTCTGTTGTTTATAAGCCGTCCAGTCTACGGTGCTTTGTTACGGCAGCCTGAGCACACTGAGACATCCAGTCAACTTACCGGTCAAGAATAAGGTAGGGGGAAGAGATTTTAGACGCACAAGGTCTCAGATCCACTCCGCATGTATTCTTCAAAGAAGGCTACTGGAAGATGTCTGTCTCCAAAATAAGAGTGTGCCAAGGTGAGGAAGACGTGGGTCTACCCAGGGGGGGAGGTGCAGGGATGTCAGGGTGCCAGGGACGGGGATGAGGTTAGTACAGACGGGCCCCCAAGAAGAGGCCTTCGGTGAAAATATGAAAGTGATAGATCATCTGAGGCATTCGAACAGACCGAGAGGAGAGACTTTGAGGATAAATCAACAATAGCTAAAAAGAAAACTGAGACAAAAAAAGTTTTAGAAGAAGGGACATTTAACTATTGTATTAATACCATATATGTTATGAATAATATTTAATAATAATAATATAAACCTTGGCGATTGTGTGTTTATGTGAGTTGGGTAAAAAATAAAGAGCGGATATCTTCATCTTCTTTAACAGAAACCAATAAGCACTATCTAAAAGTTAAAAAGACATCAAGAAACAGCAATTTCCACATTTTATTTGGAAATATGGAGGCGAACCCCAGAAGGAAACGCTAAAAGAGTAGTTGCCTTCTAAAGAGTCAGAACTGGGAGTGGGGCAGGTGGAAAGAGATTTCTTTTTTGTTATATCTTATAAAATTTAAGATTTGTTAAATCTTATAAATCTTATAAAATCTTATAAAAATCTTATAAAACGATTTCACCTTTTGAACTGCTTGTGTACGTAGGCCTGCATGGCAGGGAGGAGAGGAAGAAAGAGAAAGGAGGGAGGGCGGGAGAGAAGGGGGCGGGAGGGACCTCACAGATGACTTCCTATTAAGATAATTACGATCCATAACAGTTTAATGAGTTTCCTTTCCCAAGAGCACTCGCATATGAAAAGGTGACAAGAAACACCGTTTACACTTTAGCCCAAAGAAGTGAATCAGGCTGTGGAGCAGGTACAAGGGGTGTATGTGTGGAAACCACGTCATCTGGGGGGATCACCCAGCGCCTTGCAGACCACCAGCGGAAGAATGGGAAGATGTTAGGGAGCTGGAGAAAAGAAGGGAAGTCATCCCAGAAGGCAAGGACTGCCTTGTTCACCTCCAGATCCCTGAGACATTGCTGGGCCTGGCATCGTAGGGGGAGAATGTCAGAACATGGAACTGCCCTTGAGCCTGGGAGCGCAGGGAAGGGCCTGGCCCACCAGGGAAGAGGAATGGGGCGCACACAGGAATAAAGTGGGAGACTCTGCCTGGGTGCTCATTTGTTTGGGGGTGGGAAGTACCTATCATCAAAGGCCTGGGATTCAAGCTCAGGACAGCTCCAGCACGGAGCCCTGCCGGAGGGTTTGCTTCGCACTGAGGTGGTCAGGGGGTGGTTCCGGGTCCTTAACGTCATGCATCCTATGTAATGGAAACGGGTAGGATCAATCTTCTCAGACATTGTTTGCAGAGCGGGGACCTCCCTGTGGAAAGGAACGTGGGGATAGAGGCCTGTGAAAATGTTTATACCGTTTGATGTGGTCACTCTACTTCTGGGACCATATCCTTAAGTAAGAATTCTAAATCTAGACATATTCTTGCACAAAGACTTGCAGTGCTATTTACAAGGGCAAAGAATAAGAAACAATCCTAGTTTACATATTTGCTTCTGTTTTGTTTTTTTCAATAATAAGGTAATTATATATTTGTCCATAACTTTTTATCTATATTAGAATTGTGCTGTTGTTAAATGATGTTTATAAAGAATTTGGTAACATGAAAATACTATGTTATAGTGTTAGTGGGGAAATGAAACAATATATCTACTATTTTCACAACCTATATTTTATTTTATTTTTTACTTTTTTTAAAATTTTAATTATGGGTACATAATAGTATATCTAACAACCTATTTTTTAAAAACTACATAAGAAGACAAAAAAGAAAACTGAAAACAATATATACAATATTAATAGCAATAAGAATATGAGTAATTTATTTTCTTTTAAAATCTATATGGTTTCAAATTTATATAATGTACATGTATTGCTTTTTAAGGGAAAGTATAATAAATACTTGTAATAAAAAACTCCTGTAGGCTGGGCGTGGTGGCTCACGCCTGTAATCCTAGCACTCTGAGAGCCTGAGGTAGGAGGATCGCTTGAGCTCAGGAGTTTGAGACCAGCCTGAGCAAGAGCAGGACCTCGACTCTATGAAAAATAGAAAAATTAGCCAGGCACAGTGGCACATGCCTGTAGTCCCAGCTACTCAGGAGGCTGAGGCAGGAGGATCGCATGAGCCCAGGAGCTGGAGGTTGCTGTGAGCTAGGATGATACCACTGCAGTCTAGCTGGGGAGACAGAGCAAGACTTTGTTTCCAAAACAAAAACAAAAACAAAAACTCCTATAGCATCAATAAACATATCACTGAAATCAAGTTATTAACATACAATCTCTTCAAAGATATCCCGAGATACCAAGTCCCTTCTAAATATTTTGCTACTTTTGTTTTCAAGCACCTATGACAAATATTGAATTTTAAAAAATTGATAAAAAAAATTCAATCATCATAGCATCTATGTACAGAGTTATTGTGGATCTCCAGGTATCCTTCATATTCTCTGCCAGAGATCTCCAGCTTATACCAAATGCTTCAAGAGGTTGCCATACTATTCCTTTTAAATGATTTGATTTTCTCCAGGGTACACAGCAGTCATAATTAACAAACCCAGCTGTCATTCAAACTGGAATACATCAAATCAAAAGGCCACAGAGCGTGTTCGCAGACAGTGCCGTGCATGTCTGCCTGAAAGCAAGATAATGCCAGGCGAGAGGGAGCCCTATAAATATTGCATCCCAGAACACTGACATTGACCTACACTGTTTGACGGAAACATTAAAACACGGAGAGATCTGACACATCCTCCTGAAATGTCTTTTCCCAAAGGTAGCCAGGCTGTGGCCTTGAGAACTGTTGAAAACTCTGAAAGGTCTCTTATCTATTGTCCCTGTTTTCTTGTCACACAGAAAAGGCTAGAAAGCTTTTTCTCCAGACCTAGCCAGTAAATTGGTTGTGCAGGACCATGGATAGATGAACATGTCATTCCTCAAGCTACAAAGATTTCCCAGAGCTCAAGTTCTTGTCAATTCTAAACCTGCCCTTCTCTTTACCTGTTCTTTCTGAATTACTCACATCCTGCCACTCAGAGGAGTTCTGCAGACACTGACACGGTGAGACGTGAGGCATGGATTTCGCCGATTACAAACAGGGATTTGTACCCAGCCACGTTTTGGGCCGCGCCAGCAGCTAGTCCCGCACAGAACCGCAAGGTGGCTCTGCAGCCACAGCAAAGCCTGCAAGTGCCGCGGGCCTTCCCCGGCGGCACGGACGGCCCCGGGCCTGCGGGGGGCGCTGTGGATAGTGACGACAGCAAGGCCCCATCCTGGTCGTGATCGAGAAGCGGATCTGCTATTTTTCTTTTTCTTTAATGGTTTCTTAATTTGTTACGAGGTGACTTTGCTGTGTGAACAAACAGGACATCGACGCCGCAGAAAAGTACATCTGTAAACACATTCATTACACGGCTACTCGGAGCGCCGCCTTTTTTTTCCTCATAAACTTTGTTGAAATGGGGGAAAAATAAGCTGTGCTTAAAATCGCGGAACAATTTTTGTCCCAGAAATCCCGAAGAAGACATTTCTCACTGCAATTTTCAGAATGGGTTGGTTTCTGCTATTAACAGGCAAGAAGCACCCTGCTCCCTATACGCGACCCCATGGAAGCACTTCGTTCTGGTCTCCAGGGCAGAGGCAACCTCCGGGGGGCTCAGGCCACGCTCCATTGTCTCTCGGGGAAAACAGCGTCCTCCTGCGCAAACTCAGTGCGACGCCGTGGTAACAAGCGGTCACGTCCGTGTGCACACTTGCTGGGTTCTTCTCTCCGCCTCACAGCAGTGAGTTCTCACACAGTCCACGCGGGCCTGGGAAACCCATCAGAGTTAGCAGAGCGTGAAGTCCCTGGAGCTTCCGCAGTGGGGTGGGAGTGGGTGGTCGCCTCTCCAAGTGGGCAGGACATGAGTTCTGCAAGGCCCCCACCTAGCCTCCCCGCAACACTGCCCTGGCCCCATCTTCCTCTGCAGGGAGCTGGGAACACATCAGAGTTGCAGAAAATGACTCTGATTTACAGATTCATGATCTGGGCTGAAGACAGACGGTGATAGGTTTGAAAACTCCCCCAGGTGATTACATTGTGCAGACAGGGTAGAGAGCTGTTGGGTCAATGAGCAGAGAAGGTGCTAGACTAAGAAACGCATCTGTCACCCTCCCCCCGAGCACACAAACTTAGCACCTTGAGGGATTATTTGACAAATTGTCCCACAGCACCTTAGACCCTCTGGAAGACAACCGAGAACATGAGGATTTGCACTAGTGGCTGGGGTCATTAGAGACAGCACAGGGTAATTTCTAGATGAAGTGGTGACCCTGACCAGCCCTAAATGTGGTGCGAAGGAGAGACAGAAATGAAGCCAGGAGTCAGGCAGGTGCCAGGGGCTGCATTTGTGCTACTTCGTCTACTCTCACCACCATCCTGCAAGGTATCAGCCCATTCATTACAGAGGAAGATACTGAGTGTCATAGTGATTATCTGCTTTGCTCAGCATCACACAGGAAATAAGTCAAAGGGTAAGGGCTCCACACCGCAAACAGCAAGCAAGCCCAGGATGAAGGAAGGGGGAGGCGGTGACCTGGAAAACAGACCGGGAGCCACCCAGACTGGCATGGGAAGAGGGCTCCAGAGCCCAGAGTCACCCAGCCTCAAGCTGCACTGCGGCAGAAGCAGCTTGACCCTGGGGACCAGCGGGCCCCACCACGCCTCACAACGGTGGCCTTTTTTATCATCTCACCTCCATGTCACAGGTGAAGAACCTGGGCTCAGAGAGGTTAAATAACTCTCCCAAGGCCTCACAGCAAGAGCTGGGTGCTGTGTGGCTGCCTTCTCTGAAGCTGTTCCATCTGCCCGCTGGGGTCTTTGCTCCAGGCACCCTCTCAGCGTCCTCCACCGCCTCTTGCGGCACTCTCTCCACCGCTGCACCTGCTACCATGCCTGGAACCAGGCTGCCCGCAAGGAAACCCCCAGGACGGCAGGGGCAGCATTCTCCTGCTCCCCAAACCTGTTTCTGAGGCTTCACCCCCACCCTCCCTCCCACACGTCTATGGAAGACTGAGTCCCGGGCTTCCACTCCCACCCTCTTTGCCTGTCACAAGTCCCACCTCACCTGAGACAATGACAAACCAGCTCTCCACACCCTGAGCTCCACTGACTCAGGTCTCTATCCCATGTCCGCCACCTGTGTCATCCTGGTCCTTTCTAACGTCCCGGTGACTCCAGCTCCAAGTAACTGAAACTCCACTGTTCCCTCTCAGATCCTTTAAGCGGGTGATTCTCAAACTTTAGGGTACATCAGAATCTCCCAGAGGGCTGCGCCCCAAAGGTTCTGACCCATTAGGTCAGGGGGGGGCCCAGGCATCTGCATTTCCAGGAAATCTGCAGTGCCGCTGCTGCCTCCGCTGTGGGAACGCACTTGGGAGGCTCTGCTCAGTGCGGGGTGCTTGTTCCATTGGCCTGGGGGCAGAGGTCCCAGCTCCATGCCCGTCTGTTTACCCATTCATTCTGTCAACATTCCCGAGTTCTGCCCCACAGGAATTAGCTGGGAAAGAAATAAAACGAAATTCAAACTCCTTGGCTGTTCCGGATAAATCCGGGCATGGACGTTTTTCCTGGGGCCGTTGGTTTTTTCCTTGATGCTCTGGCTGTTGCCCTCCAAAGACTCAACCTGGTTTTCCAAGATGATGACGGTGGGGTTGGGGATGCAAGGTATCAAAGCCAGGTGACCCGGCTGGCTGACCTGCCTATGTGAAGATATAATATCCCATCTCTGAGGAGCTGAATGCATCTCGTCTTCTGATGACTCTGAAGGAAAACGCATTCCTGAGCACACGGCTTCGCCAGGTTTCATTAACCCCTGGAGGCCAGGCGCCCGCCGGGGAAGGCTGAGCCCAGCTGAAGAACTTGCCAAAGAAGAAAGGAGGTTTAAATGGCCTGGCACCACTTTTGTCAGCGAAAACTCTACAAAAAACTCAACACATAGCCCCATCCTCAAAACAAGTGCCCCCTCCTAGCAAGGGCCCTGGGCATTAGGTCACTGGCACCAGCCCCCTTCTCTCCCACCTACTCCACCACTGACGTGGCCCCACACAGCTGCGTTTCAACAGATGCAAAGTGCAAATATCATCTATTCTAAAATGAAGGCGAATTTCCTAACTTCCTGTGGGTAAGTGTGTGGCTTTGTAATTAGAAAAAAATGGCATTAAATTTTAATGCAAAAAAATTGAAGAGAAGACTTGCTGATAGAACAGAACAGACCGGGACATACTACTTCACCAAGGAACATGCATGTCCCCTCTAAGAATCTTAAATGAGCTCACAGTTTTTTGCCAACCAGCATCATGAGACTGTGGTGGTTCGTGTGCTGGGGACAGGGCATGGACGCCAGCGGGAGGAGAGCGGCGCACACGCACGGCATCTGAGCAGGGTGTCAGCTGAGCCGCCAGCAGCCCAAGATTTTATAAAAGGGCACATTATAGGTTTTCCCTGTGGATCATCCGGCCATCAGTGGTGACTGAGCCTCCCACGCCTTCAAAGTAGCAGTGACTAATTGGTCCCTTCAGTTGGGCGGAGGGAAACCGTCAGGCCTCCAGTGCTGGTCACGCGAATTATCCGTGTGGTTTCTCCAGATAGGGCGTGACTTCCCAAGCTTGGCAAGCCCTGGAAGATGGCACAGAGCCACAATAGAGATATTTTTCCTATGGGGAAGAATGGGGCTTTTGAAAATCACTGTGGTCCCAATCAATCTTCTTTCGATATGGGAAACGGTGGATCTCTTCACATACGCAGGCTAGCAGGGCTCCCCTTTAATGAGGGTGCCCCACGTGCCAGCCATCGTACTCCCACATGACCCTCCCAACGAACCCGAGGAACCGATATCCTCATCCAGATCCACAGATGAGCAAACTGAGCCTTTGAGATGTTAAGCAGCTACCCAGTGATGTGCTGGTGAACTGGAACACAAAAAATACAATAAAAATGGCATACCCCTGATGTGACGTGCAGTGTTTGTGGATTTCTGTGGTGTCATACTCCCTTCCTGGACAGTTTCAGGTACCAACAACCTAACTCAGGCTCGCAAAAGTCACACATAGTGAACTACCAGCTCTCCCAGGCTGACAAAGCCTGGATGGCCCTGGCGGAGGCACGAACGCATTCGGAACAATCCCCGGACCCACATGCTGCCCTGCATGTAAGTACACAGGCGCTCCGTGAGCACGTATTTGGAGTAGCTCCCACTGGCCGTATGCATGAAGGCTCAGAGTCACTAATTCATACAACAAATGTTCATTCTGTTTCTGCAGGTTCACCTCATAACCAAGGCCCACAGGGTTTTATTTCCTATGAAAGGGTTTTGTCTTACAGAAGAGTGATACATTTTACTGATTTTTGGACAGCGTCCCACAGCCAGGGGCTATCAAGCACAGGAGAACAAAGGAGACCCACTAAGAAGCCCTCTCTCCTCATCTGATACCTTTCCCACCTTCTGTCCTGCCATCTCTGTATCCTTTCTTACTTCACCACGTTAGTGTCACCTTCCAGTGTCTAAAAAGCTTATCCCTCGGGCTGATCATCAGTTCTTGGACAGGACTCAGAGAACCAACTCTCTGAGCACCCAGCCCAGTACCCTGTACAAAACACAATTTATGGACCAATCAAAGTACATATACTTATTTCCACAAGTGCATTTCCAATTTTGATGGTGCCCCAGACGGTTTGTGATGTTCTCAATTTCCCAGCTAAGAAATATCATGCACAGACAAGCCTCTCTTCACTGTAATTAGAGGCAGATCACAGTGCACAGAGACAATCCTGGCCATAAGAGAGCTTGGGTAGAGGTGACTTTACCAATGTTTGGAAGTCCTCTGCCCAGGCTGGGCCTGGGGCTGAGATGTCCTTCCCTGGGAGCTCCCTGGCATGGCCATAGTCAGTCCCCAGATTAGAGTCGAAGAATTCCTCATTGCAACAGCAGGAAGCAGCATTCTGGAGTTTGGGAGAAGGCTGGCACAATGAAGACTATAAAAGCTAGGGAAGAGCAGAGCTTTCTAGATCCTCTGCCAACTGCTAGATCTAATGAGCTTGGTGTCAAGGTGGGAGGCTGCTAAAAACACAAGTGGCTGCAGCTGGTCTCCATCAAGATCCTGGAGGGCCCCTGCTGCTGGTGCAGAGGAGCCTGGGAAGGGGGATGGGCTGATGGAATCGCAAACCCTGACACTGATTCAAGCCCTAATATGCCTCAGTTTCTGCAGCAGAGCCAAGGGTGGTTGCGTATTATGGGGTTGATCTGTTTCATATATTGTCTTATATAGAAGATCATGTTCCTCCTTCTGCTCAAATGACAAGGCTGAACCCACTTTGTTCTGCTGGCAGCATCCAGAGTGGTGGCCAATGGTGCAGAGTTGAGAGCACAGAGTCAAATGCTTGTCTCCATGAGACAGTGTGATTTGGGAAAGTCCCACATACCAGGTGAACTGCATCACCAGGTAAAAGTGACAGTTCTCCAGACAGAACCTGGCAACAGATTAGGTGACACCTACTCTCTCCCCAGCATTTAATTTGCCTAGTAACCCAGCAGACAGAAATGTGAGAAAGATGGGTGTTTGGTTTGCCATTCACATTGAGTCTCCTGGGACTTTAGCACATAGAATGGAGACAGTGGTGTAGGTGACTCTTCCTTAGAGGAGAGTTAGTGACTGAGGGCAAAGCAGAGCATTTCTTTTCTCCTAATTGTTCTATTTAATGTTGTCAGCCCACCCTGATCCCAACAGAGAGCTAGACTGGATGAGAAGACTTGCCAAATCAGGTACGAAGGAAAACACAGCTGTGATTTAGTCATTTATCATGAGTATGATGCTCTCTCAAAGTAAGCACCCTGCTTGTCTCTGTCAGGAAAACCGACAGAGTGTGTGGGATGGCCAATTGGGTGTTTGCTTCTGGAAACTTCTGGACCCTTCTAGACCTTTCTGGAGACCTCTGTGAAGGTTGGTCTAAGCTCTTGTTACTCTGCCTCTCCATTGGTCAGTGTTTGGATCTCACAGAGAGACAAATCATTAGTGCCTTATTTTCGGTCTATTTTATACCCTCCCTCCCCTTTTAACTTAAAAGAACAAGTTCAGTGAAGAACACGTCACTTCCTGCCAATCTGGCCTCACCTCAATAACACTAATGACAATACTGGCCAGCTGCGCCAGGTTTCTCACTGCTAAGAACAGAACACAACTCTCTGCTCCCTGACACCGATCTCCAGGCCTGAAGCTTCGTGAATGGAAAGCTGCCTCACTCCAGGCCAGGGTAGGTGGCTTTCTCCTCCTGGTTCCCGGGTGGTGTGTGTCTAATGTGCGCTCTGGGCAGACAACCACCCCGTGATCCCGAAGAGGCTAGTCCAGCGATAAAGAGAATATCTGGTGTGCTGGGAGGAACCATTTAGTCACTTCCCTGCAGGCTCTTCTTCCACCTGCTGTTCTATTTTACAGTCCACTTATATCCGATTGCAATCGGTAGACACATTAGCAAGTTCTGGGGCACCCAGGCAAGTCGGCAATCTGGGAGGTGGGCTCCCAGAGGCCCCTGGCACGATGAATGAGGCGGTGGGCCAGCAGGTTCCCATCCGAGAGAGCTCTCCATCTCATTACCTTCTCCCTGTACAGCACAATGCGTGGTCATCTAGGTTACAGCAATCAGGGCAGAATTGCTTGCAGTTGTGATGGGAGATGCACTAGATTTCAGAGATTTTAGACAATGCTGTTCTGTGAACTGTGGCATTTTAAAGCAGGGCTACTGCAGAGACGGGAAGTAGGTTTATCCAGCTCAGAGGTTTTGGTTCTCACTCCTTTGTTCTGAACGGGAAGCTGAGAGACGCTTCCAGGTGTCAGCCTTAGATCATCAACAATCCCAAGGAAGCTCTTCTCGCGGCTGAACAGCAAAACATAACACGCTCCAGGAATAAGCAGAAAATGTATTTTGCTCTGCTATGAATCCTAGGAGGGGCTTTAAAAGTCAAATAGGATTTGAAGAGTTGAGCGATCTTTTTATCTGTGACGTTAACAAACTGGGCCTGAGACTAAGACGTTGAAATGCACAGTGTCTGGGCATTATGTGCACAGATAGGGATAAATTGCTTCGCGAGGCCATTATTGATCCTACCATTCGTTCAATTTTCAGTAGATCATTCGTTTTCTTAATTGGAAGAAAGCTGGGGAATCAAATGGGTAGGTGACCGTCAGGCTCAGCGTCCCCAAACACAGTAACTGAATTCTGTGAATCCCTCAGTTGAACCAACACGTGCGAATGCACTAACTCGCAGCCCCTGTGCTGGGTGTGAGATTGGTCCGCGCCGCTCCTGGTTTATGAGTTGGTGGGGGGAAGGGCAGACAGACACCTACCCATGCAATTTCAGTGTATTGAGAAATGTGATGGCGGCGTGCGCAGAGGGCTCCGCCAGCCCTTATTCTGGTCTGGGGACAAGGGAGCGCCTCCTGGGCGAAATGACTCCTAATCTAGTTTTGATCTTTATCCAGAGCTCCCTAAAGCATGTGGCCTGCTGGGAAGGGTGTGAACCTGAACAAAACCTTCCCAGAGCATGCCGAGTTCAGGTTCGTACCCTCTACAGCAGGCCACGGCTTCGGGGGGCGCTGGCCTCGCTCCCCTCAGGGCCAGCGTGTGCCTCTTGACTGTGACTGTCCGGGGCCCCAGGCCTCAGCTCGTCGGTAAACAGCACCTCGGCCACAGGGTGGCCAGTAAAACTCAAGGGCAGGTTTTCTGGGGCGCTTAGGGAAAGGATCGTCCTTGCTCTTAAGAGGGAGCCACATTGACGGTGAGCCTCACCCATCTTGTCCCACGGGACGGGATTTTCGTCTTTCTAAAGGCTGAGTCACGTCCCCCGTATGTGTATACCACAGTGTCTGTATCCATCCGTGGTCGTTGGTACGTGGGTGCCTTCCGAATTGCGGCCGGTGTGAAGCAGGCTGCCGCGGGCTCGGGAGCGCAGAGACGTCTTTGAGATCCCAGTTTCAGTTCTCTTGGGTGAAGAAGTGGGATTGCCGGTCACGTGGCCATTCTATGCCCAGTGAAACCAGCAGGTCACAGAAAGACAAACGCTGAGTGTTTCCACGGATAAGAGGCATCTAACGTGGCCAAACTGGTGGAAGCAGGGAGAACGGTGCCGGCCGGGCCGGGGGAGGGGAACGGGATTGTCCAGTGGCTGTAAAGTCTCAGGTGTGCTCCAGGGGTCTGAGCAGCCTGCGCCTGCAGTTACCCGCCCTGCCTGGTGCACTTACCTGTCTGTTAAGAGGGTGGTTCTCATGTTAAGTGTTCTTACCACACGCCCCCAAAACAAAACAAAGAACAATAACCTCCCCCCTAAAGGGGCCCAAGGAAACTTTTGGAGGTGACAGATCTGTTTATTACCTTCACTGCAGTGATCGTTACATGGGTGTATTTGTATGACCAAACTCATCAAACTGTATGCATTTAATATGCTCAGGGATTTTTTTTTTTTTTTTGAGGACGGAGGAAGGAAGGGAGGGACGGAGGGAGAAAAGTGAGCCTCAGGAAGGTGTCCTCCCTTGGGACACAGTGCAGGGGCAGGGATGGGGGGCACTGAAAGGACCCGCGGCACACAGGTGAGGCCCCACTAGACCAGCTCCTGTGCCTCTGATGTGGGCCCATGGATTCCAGCTGTGGTTTGAACTGATTTGATGGAGTTTTTGCTTCTTGCCCCCGAAGGATCCTAACGGAAAGAAATCATCTTTCCCCTGCTCAACAGGCAGGAGCTTCATTCAAGGTGTCACCTCCCAACTTACCTGAACCCCGCTCCAGGCCAGTTTCCCAGTGCAGCCTCCACAGCCCCAGCGGGGGGCACGATACACCCTGCCAGGGCTCCCCCTCCACAGCCCCATAACTGCCCATCCGGGCAGGGCAGGTCTGGCCCTTCTTCCAGAGGCTCTCTCAATCTGTCCCCGACCACACTAGCACCACCTGCCACCACCCTGTTTTCCCCAAGTTCTCCCCACCCTGGAAGGCTAGAGTTGAAGTCTGTGGTTCATGGTTCATTCATTGCTTTCCCTGGAATCACTCTGCCCCTTATAGGGTAAACAACCATCCCGATTCCCCGGCCAGAGTTTGCTGCCTGGACGAGGAAATTGCAGTGCTTACAGCCAGGAGAGCCCCACATATGGGGACGAGTTGGTCGGCCTGCCTCTGACCTTCCTAACTCCTTCACAGAGCAGACTTAGACGCCCCTCTTCCACATAGCCGGGACAGTGGCAGACCTAACATTCAAAAGCATATCTCCCTGATGCCCAAACCCTTGCTCCTTTTACTGCATCATGCAACAACTGCCTGGCTCAGCTCTCAGAGTAATAAGGATAAAAGGAGATGCCGGAAGTGTATCTATGTTTAGAAACGAAGGTATTCAAAACTCGCTATCATAGACTTAATTGTTTTCTTGATGAAAATGTTGGTATGATTTTAGCCGTGTTGTTAAACTTATCCATTTTCTGTTGTGCTAAGGAAAAATGCTAGCAAGGGAACAGTGTGGATGCTTTTCCAATTTATATATGGACAACTGTGTGGTTGGAATGAAAACAGTGGTCTGTCTCACAGCTCTAACAGCCCTAATAAGCAGAATGGTCATGCCATACTAGCAAGTGTCCCTTAATGTGACCAAAATGTGACCCTGATGTGGGTCACAGGTCTATTAAAAAGTGCCAGTTCTTAGCCAAGAAAACATAAGAGCATAAACCACATGCTGCTTAACATAGGAAATGCATGTTAAAAATTTCATATCAAACATGCAGCTCTCCTCACTTCATCCACTCCATGGTGAGGAGAGCATTTCTGCCTCCCAGCGTGGGTCTGCCTACCCTGGCAGGGATTGGGCATTTGTTTGTCTCGTCCCTCTAAGTGATATAAAAATAGTAAAGCCAGTCAATAGTGATTGATTAATTTTAATAACATAAATAATGGGCATAATTGCAATTGAAAGAGAAATATTTCCCACTTTGATTAATCTGACCCTCCAAGCCACCGTTAACGGAGGCGCATTAGAATGCTCATCAGGAAATAAATGCAGAGAGACAAATAACTGGCCATGTGTCCAGCTCTGTCTGGTCTCCCCCAATGACGCCCCCTGCTCTCCCAACCAACTCTTCTCTCTTTTGCTCTATAACCTGAAACGTTCCTCTGTCAAAACATCATGCTTCATTTGCAAAACCCCCTGCTCTCCTGAAGCTATTACCACTAGAGAAACCTCCCGGCTGGGACTTGGGACATCGCCCTTGGCAGTTTTAGAGCACTGTGTGACCATCAGTGGCTCTGTGAGCTGGCTCAGTGGCTAGTTCATTATCCCCATTTTACAGATTACTGGGCAGAGACACTGAGAGGTTAGTGTTATTTCCAGCCAGCCGGCAGGCGGGAGGCAATGATAGAAGCACATGTGTTCCTCCAAATCCTCCACTCCTGCTGTGTCTCTGGCATGAGCTACTGAAAGCCTGAAGGGTCACCTCCCCTGCTGACCTACCCTGCTCCTCCTTCTTCCCGGGTGGCCCCTAGGGCTCTTGGGCCACTCACTGCCTCCCCTCCCCCCTCCCTAGTCCCGCCTGTCACACCCGAGCCTACAGAGCCCCTGCTTCCGATCAGCCATTGAGACCTCTGCAGTTCCATGTTCCCCTTTATGTCACCGTGGGCAGATCTTGGAGTCTCAGTGACAGGGACAGAGTCCAGGGCACTGACCGAGGTGAGCCATTCTGATTGCCTGTGGTCCTGGTGGCAGCACTCTGTCTCTGCTCCCAGTGAAGGCTGGGCCAAAGTGCAAGGTCTCAAGAGAAAGGAGAAGGGGGCGAAATGGGGGTGGGGGTTACCTCCACCTGGGTGCCTCCCACCTGCCTCTGCAGCTGCCTCACAAACCCACTCTCAGAGCTTTCTGTCACCAGGCAATGACAGTGTACTCAGCGCCTGTCCAAGTCCTGTGCTAAAGGGATAGACCTCTCAGTGAGAACATTCTGGACCCGAGTAGGGGAGGGGGGCTGCGGAAAGAGAAAGGCAGGGTTCTATTTTGAACGTGGAGGAGCAGACAGGCCGCTTGGGCTGGCCAACAGGCAGGACTAGGAGGACATCCACTCCGGGGAACATTCCAGGGGCCTCCCGCCTTCCAGGCGCCCCTGAGATCCCAGACCAAACTGGCCTGATCCTGGAAATGCTTTTCCAGGATTTAAAAACACTCTCCGCATGGATTAATTACCAAATGAGGTGCTTAGTCTTCCTTTTCCAGGAATCCATGCCTGAAACGTCCTCACTTGAGTTCCAGGACTGTTGGGAAACGTGTGGCTGCTTAATCTGTGCACAGAAACTGGGGTCTCTGGGTCCATTTTTAGAAGGATGCCGAGGCCACTGGAAAGAAGAAAAGATCCTTTATCCAGACAATTTTCTTTGCATTTATTCAGTAGTACTATTTCGTCGTGTCAAATAAAATTTATAGGAGGCCATTGGTTTGATGTGCGCTCCTGCGCTAGGCCCGACAGACCAGACCAGAATGGGTCGCTCAGTGCCCAAGTTCCTCGCCACCAAGCTGAGACCAAGCTCCTCAGCCTTCCGAGAAATCAGGAGGGAGAGAGATGACAGTCAAGTCCCCAAACAGGCCAGTTTTAGCAGGGTAAAAAGGACATCCCCTCTGCTTTAACCTCTCCAAGAAAGTAACTTTGAAACAATCGACCCACTTTCTGTTCTCTCTTCCTGCTTTCCTCAGCCCTTTTCTGTCTAGGAAACCAGCCTCCTCCGCTCGGTTCGTTGGAACACGCATTCTGTCTTACAGAATGAGGTGTTGCCATAAAAGCCAATTAAGATCTTTAAACTAAATTTGTTGTAATTTTGTCTTTTGACAGTAGCGCTGTGTCAATGTCTAAGCACTCTATCTTTTTATCAACAGTCATTGAAAATGTCTTTTTGATCATTTGTTCAAAATTCAGCGCCTTATACACGCGGGCACCGCCACCCCCGCAGCGGACGCAGACCCTCGCCGATCCCAGAGGGGCTGGGAGCTTGGAGGGCCGGCGGCGGTTTGCAACACGTTGCAAGAAGCGGGGCCTTGGAAAGGGCTTTACCCACGACACTGTGACCCCCCACGTGCCCAGTTAGGGTCGTTCCTATCTTCCCTTCCCCTGCTGGAGAGACTTTTTCCACTCCCACGTTTTGAGCTTTAGGCATAAATTGAACCTTTGTTTGTTCGTTTAAACAGTACATTCTGACAGTCCTACTTACGTATGTGTCTGTCTCTGTCTTTCCCAGTCTGCGCCCGTGTCCCTCCGCACCTGTGCTCACCTTTTCTCTCGGTCCTTTCTCTTTATTTCCCTTCGTCACTATTCTCTTCTCCGTCACTCTGATCACGATGTAGATTTGAAATTCATTTAAACTTTTTTGTCTTGTTTATTTTATTTATTCCTTTTAAGTTACGAAGATGAATGGGATGCTTTTATTCCTCTTTGTGTCTCAAAAAACCAAACCAACCCCTCCCCCGCGAGACCCCATTACTGAGCTGCAGCGTCGACGATGCCTGTGTGGCCCCTGCGTCTTTGCCGCTGTAAGGCGGTGTCTTTCTGAAGCCAGACCCTCTACTTAGGGGAGTCTTGAAAAGGTCTGAGATTTTCTCAGACAACATTGTCTCCGCAAGGAAGGGAGCTGGTGCACAAAGGAAGGCGGGCGTGTGTGAGATGCTTCCACGTTTCGGAGTCGACAGCACCGTCACAGAGCCAGCACAGGACAGAGCGGTCTGCCCCTGGGCCCCTGTCCCTGCAAAGTGCCCATCTGCTACTTGCTGTCCCGATAAGCGGTTCCGGCCAACACTGTCTGCAGTGTACTCTCTTGAGAACTGATGCCACCTGGCAAAACCAGGCAAAAATTAGCACCTCCGCAGAGGTCCTAGCAAGCTGAAATGGAACGTTGTGTACTTAACCTTCACATCCAAGAGGTGCGCCGGCCATCCCCAGAGACTCTCGCCAGCATTCACTTTTGCTCTGAGGCTGGAGTGTATTCGGTCAACGACCGTTATCAGGTCCCCTTTGGAGAATGACAGATGACAGTGACCCTGAGAGACAGGAATGTGCATGGAAAAGTTTTCAAAGGCTGGAGTTATAGTCAGAGATTTGTGTCTAGTATTTATATAGATAAATGAAAACTTTAAGAGAAAGTACAGTTATTCGAACTTGTTAAATATGGCTTAAGAACAAACGTTTCGGCTCAAAAGCAAAACCAGAAAAAGACTGCTTTTTTTTGTAATTGGTTAATTCTATCTATACTTTTTATAAAGAGGCAGAATTCTAAGTATGTCAGAATATGTAATTCACTTTAAATTTAAAATGATTTGGAATCATTTTCTTGCGAGAAGTGGCAACCGTGATTTGCCCTGCCCAGTGGGCAGAGTGGTGCTTCCATCAGTTCCTGTTGCAACAATGCAGAGAAAATGCCAGACCGTTTCCTGCTGCACAGGCTGAATTCTCACTAACCATGGGGAAATGCCTATAGCACTGACGTGATTTTTTTTTGTTACCATCAAGCCAACAAAAGATAATTTTTCAGGATCACACTTATCTGTGCCTTAGATTTCATGTGTCAAATTGCAGTAATTTCTTAGCAGAGTGAAAAATATTCACTGCTCAAAAATAACATTTAGGAGAAATTTTTTCCTTCCTTTCTAGGCAATCATTAAACTTCAAATAGCCACCAGTGAATAACCTCCTTTCCTATCCTCTTGTCAGATTAAAAAAAAAAAACCACTTTCAACTAGCAGGAAATATGACAACATACACTGCATTTAAATTCAAGGAAAGAGAAAATCTAGATTGTACGCTTCATTCTGCCCAGGGCTAAGGAAAATACCTTAGCAAATAAATATGCCTTCCATAAATAGCACTTTTTCTTTCTTTTCCAATATTCTACCATCTTGGAAAGGGAAAATGTTCTCCTAAAGTTACAGTATATTAAAAAGAAATAGGGCAGGATGTTTTTTAAGGGAAATCATTGCAGTGAAAGGCCACTCAATTCTTTAGAGTACAGCACTGTGTCGAGGTGATCTAGAACACACGGCTCCCCTTCCCTGCTCCCATCCCGAAGCCGTACAAGCAGGAATCTTAAGTAATCTCACATTTCTTACCTGAAAAAGAGTCTCCACTGGTCACTATCTAGGCAAGGAGTTCTGATTGAAGGAACTGGGGTAGTCCATGTTTGCTCCATGGCCCCTGAGCTGTGTTTCTCCTCAAGGACATGGTCAGCACACTCAAGGAAGTGAGTGGAGAGAAGACGCCATCCCTTGTCGCCCGATTGAGGGGTGGAGGAGAGGGGCGACTGCTGATTTGGAAAATACTCTCACTCAGCTCTCTTTTTTAGGTCAGAGTATCTCAAGCTCTAATGTGCATACAGTTGTGGAGGGATCTGATTAAAATGCAGACTCCGATTCCATAGGTCTGGGGTAGGGTCCGATCATTTGCGTTTATGGCAGGATTCCGGTGACAGTGACGCTGCTGCTGCTGCTGGTTCTCGGACCACTCTTTGAGGAACAAGATGCTTGAGACGTGAGTGCTACGGGGCACTCCCCAAAGTGTGGTCCACAGAGGCGCTGGGTCGGCGTCACCTGGGAGCTGGTGAGAATGCAGGTGACTGAGCCCTGCCTAGACCTATGGAACAGAGGTCTCCAGGTGTGGGGCCCAGCAAGCCATGTCTCACAAACTATCCGGGGCATTCTCATGCGCCATAAACTTCGAGAAACTGCTCTAGAACCATGCCACTCCGAGGGTGGTCCTCAGAAGGGCCATGTCTCTGTCCCCTAGAAGCTTGCAAGGGGTGTGGAATCTTAGGCTCTGCCCCCAACATTCTGAATCCGAGTCTGTATTTTCCTAAGACCCCAGGTGACTTGTCTGCGCATTCCAGTCTGAGAATCGTGGCCCAGAGGACTGTTCTAGGAGAGTCAGGACAACCCACAGCATCTGTGAGGGACACACCTTACACCTGAGCGGTGTCTGCCCAGACCGTGTCCTGCCTCCCACCTGCTCAGAACTGAGCGCCCCTGCTGGGCAACGCGAGGCCGAGAGGGCGCTGCAGGCTGGGCCACCCCGCAGCCCGGGCTAGAAAAATGGAGAAGTCACAGGCCATCAGGTCTAAATGACAGTCTGAGAGGTGAGAGGCGTGCTCTGATTAGTGGTGAGACCTATTCTACTGCCACTGGTAGGTAAAAAGATGTATAGAAGATTGTTAGGATTATGCTCGCTTCTATAATTTACTTTCTAGATGAATCACCATGCTGTTTATAATTGTCACCAAAAGTCACATCCTCTCAGAGCAGCTGTTATAGTACGGAGAGCGAGAAATGACCATTCACAGACCAAATTAAGCCGAATTATGAGTCTTTATTAGCTGGCCAGCGACCCTCCCGCCCTGTCAGAGCACAGGTGCAGAGAATGGGCCCGTCCTATCCTTTACACGGGGTTTTTATACTATTTTCGGAGAGGCTACGTGACACAGAGCAGGGTGCAGGGGAACAAAAGCGGGGAGTGAAACACAGGATTGCGTGCCATAGAGACAAGGTCATTTTGTGCATAACTCTGGCGCAAGTAACTGCTTACAATCTTCAAAGCAAGCCGGGTTACAGAAGCAGATAGCATTCATTAGATCGAAGGCCATTCTTTAAGCCTGGTATAATGGTAACTATTAACAGCTTCTACAGGAGTAACTGTTTCTCTACATTTTAACTCTTTCATGAACCTATCAGGAGCCTGCTACAGTAAGACTCCAAGTTCATTTTTTCTGAGGAGTTAACAAATTGTTCCAACATTATAAATTTACTGATACATCCATTTATCCTTTTAGCAAATACAAGTTCCTATAATATGTACACTAACGCAGCAGTCCCCAACGTTTTGGGCACTGGGGACTGGTTTTATTGAAGACAGTTTTTCCATGGGCGGGCGGTGGGGCTCCGTGGCCAGTCCCTAACAGGCCACGGACTGGTACCGGTCCGCAGCCTGAGGGTTGGGGACCGCAGCATCAAGGTCTGTTTTTCCTTTGTCTAATTTGCTCCGTTGGCTTGACTCTCGCACTGATTACTGTTTTCTAAGACCCTTAAATGTTGATATACCGGTTTGTTCTTTAAAAGCCAGGAGCCAGGTCTCTTATATAAGCAATAATAATTTGGAGAATAAGTTCAAAAATTAGAGTCATATTCTAGGAAATTTTTTAAAGTCATTGGCAAATATTTTACAACTCCCCTAAGAATCTAAAAATGCATCAAGTTTCTTTGGAGTTTCAAACTGTATGATTTCACAGTTATTAAATTATTAATTTCTAGGACTAAGGCAAGCATAACGTTTCTGGACAAAGATGCAGCATAATGATCGTGTTCTTTGTGAAGAGCAAACAGAAAGTGCTTGTCACTGCATGCGTCCGAGGAGCGCAGCCAGGCTGTGGGGCGCCGGGGGCGCCGTCGGGGCGTGACGCGGGCACTCCAGTGTTCCCGCGGGTCCTGCCGCCGACAGCTTCGCAAGTCTGAGCTTTGTTGTCCGCTTTATAACCAAACAGAAGCAGGATCATTTCCAATTAAAATAACCTGTCAAGAGTGACCAAAATATTAATCATGTTCTTTTCATGTGTAGGAGGAGAATTATTTTAAAAATATATTATTTATAAAGTTTGTTCTAATTGCCTCCATTCGAGAGATCAGATAGGTATAAATTTGTATCAGATAGATATAAACAGTATCCAAATGTAGTCTTCCAGGCAAACTGTCTACTCCTTTTTTTTTCACCCATAAAATGGGGTTTTATTTTTTTTTATTTCAGCATATTATGGGGGTACAGATGTTTAGGTTACGTATGTTGCCTCTGCCCCCTGTCCCCCTCTAGTCCAAGTTTCAAGTATGTCCATCCTTCGGGCGGTGCGCATTGCACTCTTTGTGTATGTATATACCCGTCCCCTCCTCCCCCCTCCCCCTACCCAACATCCAATAGATGTTATTCTTATATGTGCCCTTATGTGTTGATCACTTAATACCAATTTGATGGGGAGTACATGTGGTGCTTGTCTTTCCATTCTTGGGATACCTCACTTATTAGAATGGGTTCCAGCTCTATCCAGGAGAATACAAGAGGTGCTATATCACCATTGTTTCTTAAAGCTGAATAGTACTCCATGGTATACATGTACCACATTTTATTAATCCACTCATGTATTGATGGACACTTGGGTTGTTTCCACATCTTTGCAATTGTGAATTG
>CAUYSK010095086.1:0-28802 GCA_963575035.1 Avahi laniger
AAAAAAAACCCAAATATGACATTTCAGTTTGACTCATGCAATAATCAAAGATGTGGAGAGGACAGAAATATTGCATAAAAGAATGTGATTCACAGGTCAGAGATGAGTCCATGGGGAAGTCTCATGGAGGGGATGAGCCAGGCTTAGTCAGAATGGGTGTGCGTATAGCATGTGAAAAGTCCCAAAGTCATCAAAATACGTCTTGTAAGGGAGAAGAGTGTAAACACATTCCCATAAGGGGTTTTGGAAGCCTTTGTGGAAAAGTGAGATGCTAAACTAAGACTAGACTTTCTCCTTATAGGGAGAAGAAAAGCACTGAAGTTCAATGAGCTGATATGATGACATGTGTGTTAGATTAATTTTTGAACATTTCATTTATTGCACAGTGCAATGCCTGGTACATAGTTGATGTTAAATAAATATTTGTTGAATAAATGAATATATGATATGACCATGGTATAAAGAGTAGATAGGAAGGGAAGGAAACTATAGACATAGTTCTGGTGTATTTGGGAAGCTTCAAGATAGTACAGACTGGGTATAATTAAGTGCCTAATATGTAATGAAAATGGTAGAGAAAAAATAAAGGAAGGGATACCAGAGATGTGAAAAGATCAATGAATAGTGGGTAAGGTGAGGAAAAGAGGAAATCCAAAATGGTGCCTAGATTTTTGAATCTGAATTAATGGCAAAATATTTGGGACAGGCTTAGAAATAGTTAAAAGGAAGAGGTGGTTTCAATTTTTGGTTATGTTGCAATTGAAGTGGTTTGGGAAAATTCATGTGAATTTGTAATTTCAATTTCAAATTTTCAATTTGAAAATTCCCTGAAATTTTCAAGTGACATCTGTAAATACAGATTTGGCTGGAGATACATATTGGAAGCCATTTAGATGACATCTTTTTATAAAGAGACAAGTGGACTTTAAGTTTGAACCTGAGGGATTCTCAAGGAGAACACAAAGTCAGTGACATACAGGTAGAAAGAAAGGTTTGTCTTGAAGAAGGGGTGAAAAAGTGCTACTACGGAACTGTTGTCTCTTATGGTATGAACAGAAAAAAGAGTTGGCAGAAGTGACCTACTCTCTGAGAGGTTGTAGGGCTCTATATGTACCTGGTAGATGATGGTGTGTGTGAGACTGCTGCAGCCCGGTGTCTAGTCCTCATCTTCTGGACCCCTCTCTCCAAGCTGTCCTGGGTAAAGTGGAAGATTGGTCAGATTGAAAAAAAAAAGAGTGAAGAAGTATCTGTTACACATGCAGAGATGCAGCCATGCAGAGGAAGTACAGCATAGGATGGGGAAACTAACATTAACTGAGTCATCAATTTTGTACACACACAGGAACTAGTGTTTTACATATGGTATTTCACCTAAGCTCATGTTTGATGATTGTGACGATATTTTGTGAATGGTGAAATCAAGGCCAGCGGGAACTGGACTATGTTTGAAATAACCATTGTGCAAGGTTGCTTAAAAAATCAGAGACACTCCTTCCTTAGAAAACTATTGCCATCTATTTAAAACAGAAAGGTAAAAAGTATTACTTTCTGGTGCTATTTTATAACCCATAACTGTTTCCTTTTTTCTATTTTTAGGTTTGGAGATGTCTCTTTGCAAGAGAGTATTAATCAAGAAAATTTTGAACTTCTGAAAGAATATTACAAGATATTTATGGAAAAGATGCCTCCTGATTGTAAGTATGCAAGTCACGGAAAACAACAATAATTTCTTGATTATAAATCTTCAGAAGTGGTCAGACATAGAGACTAATGGAGTAAAGAAGCACGGAGTGGGGATGTGAGAGTGACTTTGAGATTATCTGAACCAAAAGACTGTTCGCCAAGGTGGCAAGGCCAACACCTGCCTTGTTATCTTGATTGCACTCTTGAATGTGTCCTGCTGTTCATTCTGGGACATTAATTTTGGTGCCATTGGAAAATGTCAAATATTAAAAATATGGAACTTATAATTAGAAATTTCAATTAATTCAATAGAAATGTATAATTCTTAACCATATGAAAGACTTTAATAAAGATTTAAGTATCCATATATAAGATACATCAGACATATCATGCATATATGAGGAGACAATCAAGTAGAATAAAAGATACAAAGTAATGTTAAGTAATATAAATGAAGGAACCAATTTTTTGAATATACGTATTGCAATACTTTATGCAAAAAAGTTAAGGCCTAGAGAAATGTGTTTTACACTTTCAAAATATTTTTTTTGACATTGTTCAGTTCTGCTTTTCTTTTCCCCATACTATTAAGCAATTAAGCACATGACATTTGAGCAGTCCAAAATCTGAGAATTAGGAATGTATGTGAAGTTCTATAAATAGCATAAATATGTTGAAATATTTAGGTATTCATAATGATAGGAAACTAGGTTTCTATAAAATAGGAAATACTGTAATATTTTAAATTAAAAGTTATAATCAAGGTCTGCTTGTCACTACTTGTTATCTAATCATGGGTAATTTGCTCTTTGGTTTATGCTGTGATACTTAGTTTGATGTATCTGAGGTGCTGGAGTATTTAGGTCTTTTCATAACCTAATGAATGTTGTATCAAAATACTATAATGGCAGATGTGTGCCCATGTATGGATAATTAGAAAATGTTACCTGCAGTTTTTAAATTATGTTTTATTTTATTGCACACCAAATACTATTTTTGGCAAAATGAAATTAAGTATATGGAGATTCCTTAGCTGTTAGCATACTTTGAATTTTAAGTTTGTTAATTACCTGAAAAGTTACTAATATAAGCAAAACTATTTTCTTTGGTAATTAATGAAAAGGAGCTCATTATAACTTGGATATTGGTGATTTTTTTTAAACAAGTTACTTACAATTCAGCAGTGTGGCTTTTAGTGCTTTTCTTTCTTCTTGCTCTGATTTTCCCATTGGGTTTGATAACCTCAGATGTTCTCAAGTCTCCTTTCATGTCCACCTAAAGCATGAAGACACTTAAATTTTGTGTTAGAAGTAAAACAAAATGAAATAGCACATCCGTAAATCACTGGTACAAACTGCTCTGTGTTTTAAAGTTGCCATCACATCTCATACGTGATTTGGGGCTCCTGACTTTGGTAGAAAGAGTGAGCAAATAAAGCACTTCTGTAGTCCTCTCATCCCTAAGGGAGGAGGGACCAACCGTCCATGTATTACATGTAAACTCTCTGTCCTTTCTTTAATAATAATGTCCGTATCTTTTATATTTTATTCAAAACAAAGGAGAAGGATATTGCCATACTGGTCTATTGGAATAGTATCGCTTATTGACTCCTCTATAAGCACTATAAGAGTGGGTTGTCTAGCACTGTGTGCTAAGAAGGAAAAGCAAGTGGGGCCTCTTTTACTGTTCTAAACTTTTTCTGCAATATTTGACATCCCTGTGTTATGTATAGTATTTCATCAAGTACAGCATCAAAAATTGCATGCAAAATAGTTTTTAGAAAAAAAATCTTAGGTTCGTAATAAGGATAAGTAGAATGTTGTCTGTGCGTGTGTGTGTGTATGCACTTTTTACTGGAGGTCTCACATTCAATTTATCAGACGTTGGTGGAGAACCTACTATGTGTAAAATTCTGTGCTAATCACTATGGATAATGAAAGATGAGTCAGATATGGACTGTGCCCCTAGTAGCTTACAATTTAATGACTCAATGTAATCAAGGAATAATCTACATTAATTCTAAATGTCTTTCCAGAATAATAGTTGCTATTTTGGAGTGTTGATCCTTTTTCTAAATAATGTAGTGTTTTTGTTGATGTTGTTCAAAAATTTTTACTTTCTTACTTGATCATTTGTGACATTTGTTGTGTGGTTATGCCCCATTGTCGCAGATTTTATTTCTGCACTAGAAAAATAAGACATCTTATGCATTCTTTCCATTTGCAAAGATAGGAAAATAGGATAAGAATCTAATATTTTATGGATCATGAATTTAAAAGGAACTATTTGAATAGTTTTCTGTGTAGTCCACATGGAAAATATACATTATAGGAGGAGAATGTTCATAAGTATAAGGAAAGGAGGACTAAGGAACCCACAAAAAAATGGAGCAATTATTCAAGATTCAGGCAAATAAGATAAATGAGAAGAATACCATCCAGGAAGAGGAGAGCAAGAATATCAAATGTGTTGATGAAAGAAGGAGAATGAAAATTAAAGAGAAGCTGTTTGATTTGGTGGTTATAAATAATTGATGACATTTGATGGATTCATTTTGATGGATTCATTAATTAAAAGCATGGAATGAAACCATAGTACAGACATTTGAGGACAGAATACATGTTATATAATTAGAGAGACAAAATGAAAGCCACTCTCTTAGGAAACTTAACAGTGAATACAAAGAGAGAAATGAAAGAAGAAAAAAACATAGGCCAAAGGCAATCGAATCAAGTGAGAGAATTCTTCCCGGATTCTGTTTACTTTTCCAAGATGGGAGGTCGATGCCTGGCTAAAGACTGCTGGAGATTTCATGGTGGCAGCTGTGGATGTAGGACCTACTCTTGATCCTGCTGAAAGGTTCCAGAGAACGTAACAATGATCAGGTTCCTGGAATGAGCCAGAAAGCCAACAAGGAGCCCTAAGAAAGAGCAGAGGACTAGGCCTTCCATATGATACAGAGACTGAACATTATTTGACAGAGGAAAGAGTAGTATTCTGCCTTGTAGAAAAAAAAAAAAAAAAAAAAAAACAAAGCCCACCATGCCTGGTTGAGTTCCCTTTAACACCTGGAGAATTCTGGCAAAATGTCACGCTTAACTTTTTAAGGTTGATAAAAGGTTTTGAAAGTGTCCCAGGTAGTTTGGGGTCGGCCTTCAGACCCCTGCTGGTCCAACACTGAATCTCACATCTCCAGTGTCCTCTGGTGGCTTCAGAGGAAAAAGCTTCAAAAAAAGATTTCATTCACATCCTTTTTACCTTAAAAATCAGATCAATCATGATTTTCCCTGATAGCCTGTTAAATTATTTTAGCATAATTATTAAAATATAATTCTTAAGTATAATGCATAAAGGCTGTGCATGTGTGTCAAGAATTCTGATATTTAGTTGTACCAAACCAACATTTAGTTAACAGGATACAATTTATTTAAGCTAAAATATTCTGTGTCCTGTGAACTTATATTTTCAGTTAGCATTTCCCATTTTTAGTGTTTCAATTTATCTTAGGTCTCATTTAAAAATAGATTAATGGAGCAAAGCTGGTTCAACTCGGCATAAAATTATGAAAATTATAATAAATATTGAAACTCAAAATAATGTGAAATTTATATAAAGTAAAAGGACTCCACCGGGACAAGTCAACCTGTGAATGAGAAGATTCCCAGAAGCAGGTGGAAAAGAAGAGCTTAACTATAAACATAATGTGGAATATCTAAAATTGGATTTTGTTAGATCAGAGAGGGTAAACTCACCCCCAGTATCTAATACTTTGCTTTTTTAAAATATTGCCAAACAACCATTGAAAATGCAGCAAGTTTTTTTTAACATAGGACAGAACTCTCTAGTAAATCAAGATGATTTTCCCAGAACAAATATGTGATAATGCTTTCCTGAATGAAATTATTGGATATTGTTTTCAAAAGGAATGAAAAGAACAGAGCTACCAAGATATCACACAGAATTATATTCCATGTATGATCAACAGATTGATATACATGAGAGTATTGTTGAGAAAGAGAAAACCAGCAAACCACAGTTATAGCACACTGTGCTCTGGAAGAAATCAGAATGAGGTCTTGGCAAACTCCTTTAGCACAGTGCCCTGTTGGACGCTCCACACTGTCCAATGTCACGGAGTGTGGAGAAGCGGTCACTATCGCATGCTAACAGGTATATTTTACTATGAAAGGATAAAGTCACTGAGGAACAGAATATAAATTGGTATATAGTTGGTGCATCTATCAGAGAGAAAAGCTGCATATTTTCTCTGTTTAACAATAAAAATTAAAACTACTTAAATGGATATTTCCTTGAGCTAGTGATTACTCTATGAGCTCTGTCACAGACCAGAAAATATGCAATGAAGTCAGTGCGGAGAGCACGAGCTCTGTGTGCCGCATGGATGGGCAGTGCTCCAGAAACTAACAGGGCGCCTCTGATCCCGTCCACTTACCGCTGTATAACTAATATTGGAATCCTTGCGTGTCGATACTCACAGCATGGCTTACTGCTGCCCCAGGTTTCAATGTGCTGCTTTCACTTTCTCAGAACATGGCTTGGTGGGTATTTCTTGTCCCTGCTTTTCAGAGTCCTCTATTTTTAGAAACTACCACCTATCCTGAGCCTGATTTCCCAAACTTGAACAGGCCCTGGAAAGGACCTGAACTTATAAAATGAGGAAATGAGGTGAGGCAAATGAATCAAGGGACATGATAGATTTGTCTCTCTCCCCCCCCTCCTCTCTCTCTCACACACACACACACACACACACACACACACACGCACACACCCATCCCACAGAAAGTCTTCAAACAATGTACATATTTCTAATTAGCAAATAGACTTTCTGATAGAGGTTAAATATCTCCCAGTTTGCATAGTAAATTTCTAAGTTACTATTTTCCTACACATGGCAATACCAGATTTCCTCTGAACAGTTCACATTTATATAGAGAGACTCTTTCTGAATGTTAGGAGAGCCTCTCGGCATTACAGATCAGTGACACCAAAGGCTATCGTTTTATTCTCTCAACTAAGGTTCAGCAGTGGGTGACAGAAAGCACTGTTAAACTTGCCCCCTTATCACCTTACTCTCTTTTCCAAATATTTCCTTTACCCCTACATCCTTTTCACTGTCTATAAACTTTAGGGAGGAGGTCAGGCTGTGCCAGAAGAAATTAACCTGCCAACAGGATCAAGTGGAGAAGGGCCACTGAGTTAGATAGAATATGCTAGCCTAGGCTAGACTGTGGAGAAACAAAAAATAATACCAAATTCTTAGTGGCCCCAGTCAGAAACACAAGAATTCTAGGAATTTACAAATTAAGCAGGGGTTGATGAAGCCAGCCAGAGTTTAGCAAAAGCAAGAAGTTGATACTAATTCAGGCGCTTCAGGGACACAGGTCAGGGGTAGAGTCATCAGAGTACAGAAGCTGGGGCCCCCCAGATGTATCCAGATTCTTGGTGGGGACTGTGGCAGGAGCTGGGACCATGGATGGAGGAGTCGCCCAGTGGGAGCTAGAGTCATGAAGACACACCACTTCTGGAGACCTGTAAGAAACAGAAAGATGGTGAAAGAAGTATTCCGGCTTCTGGCTTCCTCCTTCCCTTTGTGCTCCCTCTGCTTCCTCGTTGCCTGAACTTAATTGTAAGTCAGAGGGTGGCAAGTAGCCTGGGAAATGAGGTTTCCTGACATAAAGAGCAGAATGGGGAAAGGCGCAGGTAGATATGAGAGCAAATCAGCAGGTGATCAGCACCTCTCCTACCTGTTACCCACACAAGAGTCATTTCAGACAAATCCGTATCTGGACGTGGAATCAACATCTTGTGCCTTAACAAGCCCTCAAGGTGGTTCTGTTACACAGTAAGATTTGGGAACCACTGGCTTACACCTGTAAGGTGTTACAGAGTTTGCCGTCGAATTATAAACATATGTTTCTGCATTTCATTTATGCTCTAGGCATGAGTATAAAAGAAGGTGAAATCGCCCGGAATATTGAAACTGTTTATCTTTTATTTATTTGTTGTTTAACAAACATTTATAGTCGATTGACCTAAGTTAAATGTGTGTGTGTAAAGCAACTCAGCTGTAATGATGATTCTGGTCAATATGAGATTACCTTGGTTTATTATGTTAAGCTAAGTAAGGTGTCTAAGTTTCCTACACACAATGCATAATCTGAATATTACAGATTTTTTTTGGTATTTTAAACAAACTTGAAGATATAAGGATTTTCTTAAATTAACACATGAATATCCTTCCAACAGGAACTATAAATTGGACTAATACATAATTAATTTACTAATTATTTTTGTTTTGTAAGACATCTCAACTTTCATACTGTGTAGACATCCAAATATACAAGTGAAAAATCCAATCAGTCATCCAAATATTTTGCTTATTTTAGTTCAACATATGTGTATTCAGAAACATTGATGGCTCAGGAATTCTTCACATATTATCCATATGTTTGGCATTGCACAGAAATGAGTGAAAGAGACTGGCAATATAGGAGAATATTATGTTATGTTATACTGCAGGACAAGCTTAAGATTGAAAATGTCCCAGCAGGAACAGATAAAAGTTGGATATGAAGATTACTGGCTATCTTCAATTTTTCTCCACCCGTTTTTCTCCTAAATCTATCCCAGTAAGTCTTTTGTCCACATAACTTCACTGAAACTGTTATTGTCTAGATTCTACATTGTTAAACCCAAGGCTTAGTTTTTTTGGCCTCATCTTACTTGATCAAGCAATAGGTTCGACATGATTACTTAATATGTAAATATTAATTTACATCTTTCATCACTTAGCTTCCAAGCCACCACACTTTTATGGGATTTCTCCCACTCTCTGGCTGCTTCTTTTTACTCCCATCACGGATTCCTCGTTATCCTTCTCACCTCTAATGTTGAAGTGACCCAGGATTCAGTCCATGGGTGTCTACTCTGCTCCCTTACTGAACACAGCCTCGTTGCTTTGAATACCCTCCATCAACTACCAACCTTCGTCTGTGCATCTGCAGCCCACCTCTCATCCCTGAGCTCTTGTGTCCTGCTCAGCGTGTCAATCATTGTTCCTGATATGCCCTTAAAAAGTTCCTACGGTCTTTCCCACCTAAGATTATATCAATTCCAGTCTTTTAGTTGCTTTGGAAAAAACAATAGACTCACCCTTGACTCTTCTCTTTCTTGGGGTCATTTCCAGTCCATCTAACTGGCTCCACTTTCAAAATAGATGCCACCAGTTCTCACCCCTGCATTGTGACTACCCTGTACAAACCCTTCTCATCTCTTTCTGATGATGGCAACAGCCCCCCGTAGTGTCTTTGTTTCCTCTCTCGCCCTTCATTTAGTCTATTCTCACAGCAGCTAAAGTGATCATTTTAAAATGAAAGTCTAATCATGCATCTTCTCAAACTCTTCCAATAGTGCCCCAGTGGTTTTTTTTTGTTTTTGTTTTTTTTTTCAGAATAAAAACTCATGTTAGGCCTCTAAACCCTGCACAGTCTGGCCCCTGTTGAACCTCTGAGCCCTCTGCTACCTCTGTCTCACTCACTTACCTCATTCTGCCCCACATTGGCCTCCTTGCTGCCTCCTGGAGATTTTTCAGTGGCTGTTTCCTCTGCCTTAAGTGCTTTTCTCACTTATGGATGACTCACCCACCTCCTCTAAGTCTTTACCCAAATGTCACTTTCTCAGTAAGGATGTTCTTGATCACCCTCTTTAAAATTATGGTCTCCCATCCCCAGACCCTCTTCTCTGTTTTTTTCCATAGCCTCTATCATCATCTAGCATGCATTTACCTCACTTGATAATGCCTCATCACAGGAATGTAAGCTCCAGGAGGACAAACATCCTTGTCTATTTCTTTCTTTTTTTTTTATTTCAGCATATTACAGGGGTACAAATGTTTAGGTTACATATATTGCCTTTGTCCCACCCGAGTCAGAGCTTCAAGCATTTCCATGCCCCAGATGGTGTGCACCGCACCCATTAAATGTGAATATGCCCATCCCCTCCACCCCCCCCACCTGCCCGACACCCAATGAACGTTATTACTATTTGTGCACTTAAGTGTCGATCAGTTAATACCAACTTGATGGTGAGTCCATGTGGTGCTTGTTTTTCCATTCTTGTGATACTTCACTTAGTAGAATGGGCTCCAGCTCTATCATATGCAAACTACCAAAATCAATTTCTATTCTATAAATATTTGTTAAATGCATGAATGAATGAGATAAATTGAATCATTTAGTTGGATGTTTTAAAGAATCAGAGAACAGTAGAAAGCTATTGTATCTTGGAGCTAATCTAACCTAGACTATGTCAGAGAATATTATTTCTATTAATAAATATTGAGCGATAAGAGGATTATGTATTCTAATTATTTTGAAATTCACATCATCACATTGAGAATTCTGAGGTCTATAGCATGGTTGGCCAAATTTTTCTGTGAAGGACCAGGAAGTAAATAATTCAGGCTTTGTGGACCATATGATCTCAATCATAGCCACTCAACTTTGCCACTGTAGTTCAGAATGAACCATAGACAATATGTAAATCAATGGACATGGCTGAATTCTAATAAAACCGTATTTACGAAAACATGAAACTTGGTGGGTTTAGCCTGTAGACCATAGTTTGCTGACCCAAATCTATAGTGTTTAAAACTAATTTTGTTTAAAATAGCATTTTTTTCATCATGGGGGCACACAAATTTATATGAAATACCAATTAGCATTTTGCTAAATAAGTGCCCCTCAGAATGTAGTTTAAGAAATATTGACCTAGTCCAACCCTGTCTTTTGCTATGAGGAATTTGGGGTCTAGGATAGATTTTAAGTTCACATACCCAGTCAGTAGGGGAACGGGTGCTAAATTCCATATTCTGACTCTCAGTTGAGTGCTCTTTTTACTTTTATGCTGCTGTTCTACCATTGCTGTCTAAGGACTTCCAAACCGAAGGTTATAGATGTTTATATATTAGAATATTTCCAGAACCATGGTTTTATATATATATGTGTGTGTGTGTGTGTGTGTGTGTGTGTATACATTTTGCATGCTTGTAATTCCAAATTTATTTTTAACTCATTGTCAAAGAAATTCTAATGCACTGACCTTTTGAAATTCTGAATGTTCTCTTAGCATTAAAAAGATTGAGAGAATTTTTTTTGTCTACTGTCTTTTGAAGCACTTCAGTTTCTTTTTGAAAGGAAAAGTGAGACAAAACAATACTTAATTTTAATTTTCTCAGTGCATGTAAAACCACAGACATAGACTTTTAGTGTCCATTAAATAACCGACTAGATCAAAGTATGGAATATGAACAACTCTACAAGCAATAAAGATAGACACACATACAAACATATAAATGTCTACCTCTCTGGCCAACTAGGCCTTAATCTCTGCAACTTTTGTTACTTGGTAATCTTCACAAATTAGATCCATCAAATCTTTTAGTTAGCCCTATTCTGTTGTAATATAAGTAGGTACAACCTTAAATTTGTTGCCCTTCAATCATCTTTACATTTTATTCATTCTTTCCTTTTCATTGGTCTTACCCTTTTAGAATGTCTAAGTTTGCATTCCAGATTTCTCCACTCATTGAACATTGGCTGGCCTCCCGGTATACCAGTCTAGTTAGACAGCACATAATGGCATGAAATCAAAAGACATGAATTCAATTGAAAGCTCACTTAGGTGAGTCACTTGATGTTTTGAATGCCTGCATTTCATTCTCAGCCAAGGGAGAATAATTAATATGTACATTCCTTGTACTTCAAAGTACATTCTACCATTATCTCACCAGAGAAAGGAAGTTAATATTTCCACTGTCAATTTCTGTGATGAAAAGGTGTCACACTGCACTTATGAATGTTAGAAAGATGGTTAAGATAATGATTATAGTATACTTTGAGTTTCTCAAGAGAGTTATATTTCTTCTGTGTACAAACAAGTCAACCCATCAATCTAGTTAAATTTGTTTGTGAAGCTCTTCCTACAGTTTGAACCAACCTACATCTCTTCTCTATTCAGTAGCCTCTTTCTATCTCCATCTTGTCTGTAATCTTTTAAATCCATATTGATTTTTACGAATTTTTTTATAAAATCACTGAGTCTCTGATAAGTTTTATAAAAAAAGCATATTTTTTCTTCCTGGAATACCCCTATAGATGAGCTCCTGAAATCATCATTGTTAGAATAAGTTCCATAATCCCACGGTAAAAAGTAAGATGGATGCTAAAAATCTTAAGACTCATGATCCCTTTTGGAAATAAACATCTGAATTTGACCTGAATTGATTCCAGGGTCTCCTATAATTTAGTTTCATCATAGTGTCATGTCCAATAAACAGACCGACAATTAAAGGTGACTACAGATTAGTTCCAACCTTCAATTGAACATCAAAGAAAAGACAACTAACAACTATGATTTCTCTTTTTAAATACTTTTTTCCAACTCTCTAATTCACTCAGTTAGGTAGCATAGCACTCTCCCAAGCATTCATTCTTTATTTACCATTCTCCTCCATCCAAAACCACGACTACAAGACTCTTGTTTCCAGTTCACCTTTTCTTCCATCTTATTTCTTCATTCTTCCAGTTCTGCATCACAAAACTTCAGATAAAGTAGAACTCTCCTTGAAAGCCAGGTAAGGAAGATAACTGAAGACTCAAAGATAAAATTGTCTTTATCAGGTGGGTGAGAAAAGAACAGTCTGAAAACATTTATAGATTAATAAATTTTGTTGCTAGTAATAAACTGTAAATATATGAGTATCTCAGATTACCAAGCTAAAGACCGCTTCAAATCAAAAAAGGAGCCATATAAGTGGAATAAAACTTAGACTTTATATTTTCATTATTTCTTTCCTTTTCATTTTGGAGCCTTCCAAAGCAGCAGCATTTTCATAATCTTCTTCCTCTATTTTGCTTCATTTCTGTCTTTCCTAATACTTCAGGAGTGACTTATTTTATTCTACATAGTAAGAAACATTTAAGATCTCATTTTTACTTGCCTCAAGGAGCCTGAAGAGATAAGCCAGAGACTGTGACTGTTGGAAAAGGGCCCAGTCTTCTCAACCATCTCCCTTTTTCTCTGTCATTCTTGCAGTTTGGCAGTCAGTTCCAAGCGCATTATCAGAAAGAGGAGGGGCATGGAAGAGGTGAGCTGTTCTTTTTTGGAGAAGGTCTTGTTATGTCTTTGCCTTCCTGGGCTGCCATTCACCCTTGGTGCATTTCACTGGGAGTCTGGCTCTTGGATGGGCAAGGGGGTCAAACACAGAAATCACCCCAAAGCTGCTTTCCTTCTCTGCCTAAACTTCGAGAAATCTGTTCTTACCCTGGTTTTCAGACTTTTACGTGCAGTATGCTCTCAAAGATTCTTTTCTTACTGATGTTATTGTTTGAGTAAAATGCAGGGACTTGGAAGTTGGCCTAGGTAAAAGAAGGATGGCATCCAACTCCTGTCGGTGCCAGGACCCAGGCTGCTTGTGCACAGGCAAAAGTAGCTGTCTGCACAGCTCAGTCTGGCTGATCAGAAGACAGACTATGTGAACCTCTTCTCACACTCAAGTTTTCTTTCCCACGCAGCTCTGTTGTTTATGCATCAAACTATCTTGGGCATCTTGAGGAGATGAGAATTTAGATGTTGAAGAGCCACTTAACTAAAAATCATCTTTCAACCTTTGACATGACTTTAAATTGTGTAGAGATTTTGAAATCAAATTATGAATGCTTTCTTAAAAAAAAAACAAAAACAAGGGAAAAATGAATATAATTCTATTCCTCTCCCTGCACACCGCATCCCATGACCCCCTGATGTCTGAGGAAATTTCAAAGGATTTTAAATACATTGCTTTGAATATATTTTATCAATTGCTTTTAAAGTTTGTTTTTTTTTTTTCCTTTTGCTGTGGGTGATGTGACCTTGAAATTCATTTAAGAGGAAATACTGAAAGTGTGTAGCTCAAAAATATCAACCTCTGACCAGGTTGGAATTTTGATATTTGATTTGTTGCATTGCCTTCTTCACAAATTGGAAATTGGAAATACAATTTAAATAAAGTAGGTTTCAGTGCAGCTTTGTCTTTTTATATTTTCAATAATTTATATCATCTAAAAGAACATAATTTCCAATTTTAAGACATCTCATGGCTTTTACCTAATTGCATTTGTTTGCTTGCTAGTAGGATTAACTCTAATTATTTTAGAATTAATTATAGAAGAGACTTGATATTACAGAATACAGTACTAACCAAAGGGAACTTTGAAAACATCATTCTTCGTATGTTAATTTGTTCACACTTAAAACAGGCCCTTCTAAGTTGTTTTTATTGTAGTTGTTCTTTGTATTTATTGCCAGATAACAAACCATCCTAAGTTTGCTGATATAAAATGAGAATTATTTCATCTCTGCTCATGGATTCTGTGAGTTCTATGTTCAGACAGGGAAAGTGGGGAAAGTTTGTCTCTGCCACATGACATCTGTGGCCTCAGATGGAAAGAAGAACAGCTGGGGGTCACTTGACTAGCTGAGAACTGGATGCATCTGGAGGCTTCTGTGCTCACATGCTGGCACCTGGGCCATCTTGACTCAGAGGCTGGGCTCAGCAATGACTGTTGACTAAAGCACCTAAACAAGACCCTCCATGTGGCTTTGGCCTCTTCCAGCACGGTGGCTGGGTTCTTACAGGGAGCATCTAAAAGGAAGACTACAGAAAGGAAAGTTCCAAGAGGATAACCAGGCAGGAGCTACATGGTCAATTAAGACCTGTTCTCAGAAGCTACATAGCATTACCTGTGCCATATTCTGTTAGTCAAGACAGTCACAAGCCCACCCTTTGAGGGGACATAGATTCCGCCTCTCAATAGAAGGAGTGTCAAAGAATGTGGGACCATGTTTTAAAATCATCACTTACGTGATTAATTTGCTGCTCTCCAGAAATACTTATTTGTTCTTTCATCACTCTAACTCAACAGTCAACACTGGCAATATGGCTGGTCAATGTTAAAAATGCACATATCACAATTTATTCACCTTAGAATGCCTTGAGTTACAAGTGACAAAAACCCTAACTCAAACTGGCTTACACAATAAAGAAAATTTATTGATTAACATAACTGAAAATTCTGGCTGGGAGGCAGGCTTTAAGAGAGGGTCGGTTCAGTGACTCAGCAGTGTTATTATAAATATATCTTTCCCTCTGCTGCTCTTCGTATGTTGACTTTATTCTGCATCCATTCCCCTCGCGACTCAGAGATGGCTGTCAAGAGCTCCACATGCTCAGCCTAAGAGCTAACGAGAGCTTCCTCCCCTCTTCATGAGCTTCACTGGACTGCAGCAGCGTAGTCACTTGCATACCCTTAAAACAATTGCTGAGGTCGGAGTTCAGTTCCGATTGGCTTAGATCGTGCTCATCTCTGAACTCATTGTAATTTCAAGGAGTATGGACTATACCAGTTGACTTCAGAGTGGGGATGTAATTGATCCCAGGTAAATTTTATATCCACTCCTCAGTGGGAAACGAGTGGATTAGGTGCTGGGAAGGCAGGTGCAATTTCCATTTCATCTTGGAACACTTTCTGGCAGCATGAAGTCATTTGACCATAAGGGAATGAAGCCACTGCCTTCGTATCATTGGCATCACGGTTCAATCAGCTGAAAGATTATGGTCCTTTTCCTGTGTACTGGTCAACACCCTGCCTTTGATTCAGGTCAATGTCATATTCAGAACTCTTGTTGAAGAAACCCCACTTGATGACACAAAGAGAAAACAGGTCCTAAAAAGTGACTCTCATCTTGGCTATTCTGTTCCATTGGGAAGTGGTGGGAGAGCCGTCACCGAAGTTATGAATGTTTGTGATGGGTGTATGTCCCTTGTGTGCGAGGAAACTGTGACTTTGGATAAATTCCAACTTTCTCCTGAGAAAGCAGGCTTCCCATCTCAGGCTATGAACTTTTTAAAGTGCTGCTAATACCTTCCACTGTTTTTCAGAGTTGACACAGAATTTAATAAGGTAGCTGCTTCTGCCAAGACTTTTATTAATTGTTTTCCACTGCAAGTCAGTGAAGCATGACAAGGTTATTGTCCTCATTTTGCAGTTGAGAAAATAGGGACACAGGGTTAAGCAACTCACCCAAGACTACACATCAAAGCAGGGGTAGAATTGGCATTAAAAATCATTTTCCTGGAATCTTGGCTCAGTGCTTTCTTTAAAAAGAATTATGAAAGTTTCAAGCAAACAGAAAGAACAAATCGTGAATAACAGACACTTGGGAACCCATTACTTAGTCTCATAATTTTTGCAAGAAACAAATATTTATGGATAATGTGAAAGCTCCTTTTGTATCCCTCCAGGTTCCCACACCTGACCCTCTCCTGTGAGAAAATCAATACCCTGAATTTGATGTTTTACATGCTCATATATATTTTTACTCTATATGTATGTATCCATAAAAATATGGTACAGTTTTACATACTTAAACATATATTATTGCTGTTACCTTATATGTATTCTCCCACAATTTGCATTTTTCAACATAATTTTTGTAATATATCCATGCTGACATATATAGCACTTGTTTGTTCATTTTACATATTATATGATATTGCATTGCATGAATATATAACAATTTATGCATTATCTTTATGGACATTTAAATGGGATTTTGCTGTTTAATATTATAAACAATAATGTGATGAACATTATTGTAACTTTTACTTTCAGAAAGCTGATTGCTTTCTTGAACCACATTTGAAAAAAAGAATACTCTCATGGAGATAGGGAGATATTCAATTGCCCCGTCTAAATTTGATGTTAGAGTAATGCTGGAGTAAGTAGCTAAAACAAAACTTACTGGTTATATTTATACTTGAGGAGACACAATCTAAGCCTAAAACCAATCCATGTTCTGTGTATACCATGATTTTCATCAGGATCTATCCTTATATCTTGACACTTCACCTGTAAACAAATCATTACCAATTATTCTCCTTTTCTGAACCAAACCTGAATGTCTGTGACCTGCAGTATTGGTTTGACAGGGATGTGCTCTGAATAAAACAAGATTTGTTATTATAGAAATAGAAGCAGTGGCCTGAAAATTTAAACATCAAAATGACTTCCTTTTAAGAATCATGCCATGGGAGAAGATGTGAAATTTCTATGAGACATCTTTTCTGTCTATTCTAAAGCACCATCTTGATTGGGTGGGAATGGGCAAAGGATGCCTTGTGGCTTTATTTACATTTAGCAGCCTTATAATTTATTTAGAATGGCTTACTAAAAACTTTTTCTATGTCAACAATGAAACTAAATCATTTTGATAAATCATTAAGCTTCGTTCTGGAGTCCCAGCATTCTAAAGGAGTTGGTCTATTGTGTTAATAACAGAGCTATTTTTCAGAACCATCAGTTGCAAAGACACCAACATAGATTTGGAAGAAATTACTGAACAAGAGTTGGGAGACTAGGTGTTAGGCTTGACTCTTTCTCTGACTATAAACCTTGTGAAACAGTCACTGAAGCATCTTGGACATGGAGTTGCTCAAAATCAGTGCTTTGCATTTTTTTAGGCTGATCCTCAGAATTGTTAAATAAATTTGGTGTGTTGAGACCAGAAATTTTTTAAGGAATATGAAATAGAACAAAAAACATTTAGTGCATAATATATACACTAATGGTAAATATTATTTTATAAAATTTTTGTTACAGAGGGAGGTGTGAGTGTGTGAGTACTGTAGGATGTTGTATACTTTTTTCTTTTCTTAAATTAAGGTATATTTGACAATTAAAGATTGTATATATTTAAGGTATACAATTTGATGATTTAATATACATATATTATGAAATAATCACCATAATCAAACTAATTAATATATCCATCAACTCAGACATTTATCATTTTCTTTGTGTGTACTTGTGGTGTGAACACTTATGATCTACCCTCTCAGAAAATTTCAGATATACAATAAAGTATTGTTAATTATAGTCACATTGTTGTACATTACCTCTCCAAATTTGTTCATCCTGCGTTAAAGTAAACTTTTTATTCTGTACTGCTTTCAAAACATTTGAAAGCCATTTGTACAAGCTGACATCAGGAAGAAGCTCAGGGACCTTACAGATATGGTTAACTCCATATTTAAAACTCACCAGTTGTTCCCATTTTGCCCAGATTGTCCAGCATAGCAGATCAGACCCTTGGTAAATCCTGCCCTGGGACTATCCAGTCCCAGGATGTTGTGAGCTGCACATTCCCTGTTTCAGTAGTACTGCCTCCTGTCTCCATGTTGCTGCTATTTTCTCCTTAGCCTCAAATGCTCAGTAGCCACAAAGCATTGACTTTGTTAGATGCCCTTCCACACCCGCCTAGTCATATAGAATTGTCCATTCCTTCCCTTGAACTCATGTCTTTACTGGATTGTGTCATAGTCCACAGTAAAGTTTTTTGCACTTGATAGTTTAAATATCTATCCCACCCTACTAGACTGTGGGAATTTTGAAGTTGGGTCTTTATATGATATCATAATAATTTAGGTTCTTTCTTTTTCTCATACATGTATTCTGTTCTCCATTGCTCTTAAAATAACTTTATTGTTTAAAAGCAATACATGCTCATTCTAAGTGATATAAAAAGGTATTTGAAAAATTACACCAAATCCTGCATCCTAAACATGACCACTGTTAATATCTAAACTGATATCTTGCTCTGCCTCTATACCTATACAGAGGTCAACATATGCACAGGTGCACACACACATATACACATGCTCACACAAAATGTTATATGAATACATTCTTTCATTAACAAGACCAATTTTTCCTTTCAACAATGTCAAGGACACTTTCTATGTCAGCGATATACCTGCACATAATTTTAATGGCTGCTTATAATTCTAATTTATGGATTACCCTGGGTTTGTTTGGGTTGCCATTTATCAACATTAAAAGCAGTGACGGTGGACTTGCCTTCTTATTCTTTGTATGCCATGACTATAAATTAAAGAGCACCATTGTTGTCCTCACCTTCTTTGATTAGCCGCAGAGTCCTGAGCTGGTTTTAAAACTCCCTTCTTGGCATTCTGCATTCAGCCTTCTTCTCTTTACCTGTGAACTGTGTCATGTTAAAATTCCTGTACGTTAAAGAGTCTTCTACCCAGAAATGTGATAGTTTTATCAAACTTTCTCTTCCTTGTGTGAATCATCTGTAGTTACAAAGTAAGGATTTCGGTTTCGACAGCTTTCCCTTTTAGGAACTGAGACAGTGGAATTAGGCATACATTTTATATGAATATTTTGAACCTCACTTCCCTAACATAGGGTATATATCTGAATTGCACCCAACCTTCATGTAGTCTGTGGTCATAAAATCCAAGATGATGTATGAATATTTTCAATGGAAGTTTCCACTTTACCAGCAACTTCTGCTCTTTGATAGATAGAGTGCATTGGAATATTTTCTGGAGCTAACATCAAGAACTACTCAGATACGTTATTTTGCTAAAATGAAACATCTGGTACAAATTTGGAAAACATAAAGCCTCATTACTACTAAAGCTCATTTGTGTCAGTTTTTGTGATCCGAGTCAGGAATATGTCATCTATTTCTTCAGTGTAACTGGGTATATACTTAAGTATAGTCTGTGGTTCTTATTTATTTTCTCCTCTTCTTAAATGACTTCTCCTTTTTTTAAACCTTAGTTTAAAGCTTCAGTTCGAGCCTAAGTAAAAGCTCTCAGGAATTCATCGTCATTTTGTGGATTTACATTAGAATGTATTTTCATACTTTATAGCACTAACTCAACCACTCAGGACACCTTTCTGTTTCTGTCACTGTATTCTAACCTTTAATCCTATCTCACCAAGTCTCAGGAACATTGTGTCATAATACGCGTTGCCTCGGGTTTCAATATAAAATGTATGCTATTTATTACCCATGCGTTAGGTCTTAGTATGTAGATATCTGCGCAACCAGCGCTCCCAGCCCATTTATCTCATTGCCTCATATCGTTCCTCTCTCCATGTCATACCTGTGCTCCCCCGTGGTTCTCAACCAGGATAGATTTTTCATCAAGGGACATTTGGCAATGTCTGAAGACATTTTTTATTGTCACAGTGGGAAAGATGCTACTGACATGTAAACGGTAGAGGTCAGGATTGCTGCTAAACCTCCTGTAATGCACAGTGTAGTTCTCCCACACCCGCCCCCGCCAACAAAATGTTAAATGATTCAAAACGTCAGCAATGCCGAGGTTGAAGAAACTATTGCTATGTGAAAACTGACTTCATGTTTTTTTTTATTCGAACTTTCGTATTTCTCCCTTCGCCCCCAAGATGTTCCATTTAATATATTCCCTTGATTCAGACTAGCTACTCAGTGAAAAAAAATGGAAGGTTCTATCTCGTGACATCTGTCTTATGCTTTGGTTAATGTGAGGAAGCAGCCATCATCTTCATCAAAAGTGTTTCCCTTGCTGGTAAAATAGTACTGTATGACCAGTTGACATCACCACCATTATATAGAATAGGGAATGGGGGGAATTTAAGCATATTTCCAAGTAAAGAATAAAATTAGAGGGATTAATGAGTATGATTATCCTCATATTCTGTGCTCCAAATGAGAGTTGTTGTTATAAAAGTTGCATTTGCAAATACATTGAAGAAAACTCCATGGGCAGTTTAATGCTAATACTGTTTCATTTTTTTTTTCTCCTTCCTTTTCCTTTTTTGTTCCCTTCAGACATTTCACATTTTCAAGAACAAAATGATTTAAAAGGATTACTAGAAAATCTCCATCAAAATATCCAAGCCAAAAAAAGAAAGAATGTGGAAATTATGTGGCTGGCTGCAACGGTGAGCACTCTCATGTCAAATCTTAATTCCTGCCGCATCATGACCAGCAAGCATCATCAGCTCTCCGCCCTGCAGGGTCCAACCTCTGCATTTCGGGTTACCAGCTGTCATCCTCCATTACCCAGGGGATTAGGCATTTTCACTCTTGTTGGTAGCTCTGTCAATAGACCAGAACATAAGATGGAAGGAGGTGCACTCAATAAGAAAAAGTCCCACTCATTGGCTATTCTCATAAACCCCGGATGTGTTTGGCACTCTGAGGTTAAAATGAAGTGTCTGTGATTTTCTTGATATTTCAGGTTGCAATGTCAGTTGCCAACATCAACCAGGATTTTTAACTGCTGTTCTAGAGACATATGGCTTCAACAGTATGTGGTTATCAGATCTCTTACTCACAGCTTCAGTAAGGCTCCTGGATATATCGTTCAGCTAATGAGCTTATAAATGTGTTTGTTAATTTAGATATTGGCACTGAATTTATTACTGATGGATTTTTCTTGGGGTAATGGGCTGTATTTTGTAGAGTTCTTTCTCATTTGATGGCACCCTTAGGGTGGAAGATGTTCCTGATTTCCCACCCTGAGTTTCTGCAAGAGTTAGGGAGGGAGAAATGCCTGTATTTTTTTTTTAGCTCTTGTCTGGCGACCATTGAAGCAATAGCTCATATGAAATGTATGAATTTTGTTACACCTTCAGACCCGATGATCTTTTTATTAGGAAAGCATCATTTCACCAGAAAGAAAACATACTGCTGTTCTTTATGATAAACACCATGTTTATAGTTTGCTCAGTGTAACTCTTATAATTTGGAGTTCAGATTAACCAAGCTTCTAGCATACTCTATTTGTTCTCTACCCATAACATTTAAAACAAAACCTTTCCCTTACTGCCAGTGCTTTGATTATAATCCAGTATTACTTACTCTCTTTTGGGAAAGAGGAATAGATAATTTACCATGAGACTATATAAAATAATTTACCATGAGCAAGGCAGAAGAAAGCTGCTTTAGTTTCCCTTCATGCCTTCTTGAAGCCCCAGGGAAGAATATCAAAGGTAACAATATGAAATGTTGCTTTCAGAAGCTCATTTACACTGGTCCCATTTAGCACCATACTGCATTACATAAAGGTTGTTTTAATTTAAAAGTTCTTTCCCATTCTGTCTTCTCTTTGTCTCTCCAAAGACTACTATGGTTGTTAATTCTAAAAAAAAATTTCACAGTAGTAAGTCATAAATTATGTTTTATATTTTACTGATAAGATAATAGCATAAAGGTAGTTTGATCATTTACTAAGGCATCTGACAATTTAGGAATATATAAATATGTGACTATATATATATTATGAAGTTATGTAAATAGACAAATTAAGGATACACATGTGCAAACACACATGCACATTTTCTCTTTGTATATGCAATTTTCTATTTGCATATATAAAATAGTTTTCCTGCAACTCTCATACACTTCTAAAACATTTTTTCAAAAATGTATATACTGACTAAATATGGCTTACTCAGAGCTTACCATTGAATGAATGATTAGTAGAATTTCTGTAGGCTGATACTTCAGTTTCAATATCCTATTTTTAAACCAAAGACCTTAACAATACCCTTAAAGTGAAGAAACTTAGAAACTCTTTTTGACATTTTCGAAAAATCTTTTATTTATGTGTCTATTTCATTTTTCTCTCTTCTTTAAATCTATGTAATGAAATACTGCTTTTGTTAACGTTTTACATTCTAAATGAAAAATATAAAGTTATTTGGTTTTGTCTTTGTTGTATGTAAATAGTACAAATAAGAAGTTAAAGAGGCCAAATACCAATCAGGTGTATAAAATCAAACCAATATAGTTCAAGTGGTAATTCAGAAATCAAGACTCAGCCTGTCTACTCTGATGAAATTCAGGCCCACCCCCACTTGACTTTAAACTTAGAATACTAAATCATCTAACTAGGATTAATATTAACAATAAATTTTGAAGAATATTAATTCCTTTGAAAAATTATACCCATAAGTAGACATTCCGGTCTGTTTTGTTACTGTGAATGCAGTCAAGCTTTTTTAAAAAATGACATATTGTTTATTTGAAAGGTTAGAATTTTCTAGATGTAAAATGATTATATGGTGAAATCATGCCCTCACATTTCTCTAGTCACTTATGTTGGAAATAGAAAGTGCCAAAGTTCTAAATTAATAAAGGGATGTATAAATCCTGGTTTAAGTATCAGAATCACAATTAAATCATGGTAAAAGTCCTTAATAAACTGCATTATTATACTTCCTCCTCAAATTGGGCAACTTTTAAGGCCTCCTTAGTGACAGACAATAATGCAGGCCTTTGTTATATCACATCAGATTCATTTGAAATGTACATTGATTACCATTGTGATGCTGAGGTTGATTATTGGTATCTCACATCAGAACCCTGCCATGGATAGAAGAGAAAGGAATGAAGTGACGCTTGAGCAGTGCTCAATCTTGAGAGATGAGCACCAGTTGCACAAGGACTTCTTTATCCGAAGATAAAGCCATAAGGCAGTGAGATGAGAGAGTATTGCTGCTCACTGATTCTTCTCTGACTTAAATCAGAATAACAAAAAGTTAGAGACAGAAACAGAACATAACAGAAGTTAAAAGACTTGGTCCTTGAACTTAAGTGATCTATATTTGCATCCTGGTTCTGTTCTGTCATGTGACAATTACTTAACCTACCTAAACCTCAGTTTCCTCACCTATAGAATGAGAATAATCATACCTTCCTCTAGGGTTCCTGTGAAGTTTATTAAAAGAGAAAATGTATGAAATGTCTTAGCCTTGTACCTGGTACATAGTAGATGTGCAGTAAATAGTGGCCATTTTTAGTTTTGCCATTCTTCGTGTTGATGAGCAGTGCCCTTATCTGTCTTGAGGCACCTTGTGGACATTTACAACCTCAGAATACAAAACCAAGACTAGCAAAAGTTTTGTAAACGTAAAATGGGAATATCCACTATTTTGGATTCAAAGCAAGTGTCTGATCCAGTGAATATAGGATTTTTCCCCCTTTACAATTAAGTTGTTATTCCTAAACTATTGTTATCATCATCCGCTGCAGACCAGACACCCACTTGGGTAGCACTACTCCTGCTGAATATTTCACACCTCTCATGACTTCAACAGTCCTGGGCCTCATGTATAAAGAACTAAGTAAAATAGATCTATCTCACTGGCTTTAGAAATGAAAAGGTAATGTTCTTATATTGATGGGGCAGGTTGAAACAACTGACTATAATTAACATAAACCAAGTCATATTTGGTGTGTTTAGCTTAGAAGTGTTTGAAGGAGGCCAACACTTTATAGTGATCTACAAACGAACAATAACCGTTTCAACACGTGTGTTACAGATTTGTCGCAAACTCAACGGTATCCGTTTCACCTGTTGCAAAAGTGCCAAAGACAGGACTTCGATGTCGGTGACACTTGAGCAGTGTTCAATCTTGAGAGATGAGCACCAGTTGCACAAGGACTTCTTTATCCGAGCATTGGATTGCATGAGAAGGTATTTATTCCATTATTCCATATGTCTTTACATTTTTTTCTTTTAAGGTCATTTTGAGTTTTTTGGTTTTTTGTTTTTTCAAAAATATCGATTTTACTGGAAGACTAAATATTTAGGAACTTTGCTGTATTTCCGCAGCTTATAGCTCATGAGGTGAGGGGTAAAATACTTTTATCTCTATCTGTACAGTAATTTTATTTCTATCTGTATTCTTCCACTCATTTTTAGGCAATAAAAGAAAATGCCCATGCACACATTTGATGATATGCATGATTATGTATGATATTTCATTATCTCATTAGCTCAAATTAAAGGGCCCTGAACATGTCATATATAACACCCAAAGGGGAAATTTTCTTGACATATAAGTAGTTACAAGTACGCACAAAATAAATCCAAGTCATTTTCCAAACACAGCCTTTCCAGATTCAACTAAGAGTCGATCTTCCCCACGGCCTGGGAAGGGTCTCTGGGTCAGTAACCTCTTTCCTAAAATCATTTTCATATCACTCAGCATAAAGATGGAATGACACGGATACTTTAAAATAGAGAATTAACATTGTTACTCTGCCGACATTTAAAATGCTATGCCCGAAGTTATGTTTCTTGATTCATTTCCACAGTAATTAAAGTCTAAGCCATAATGGGAAGGAAAACTGCCTCATTCACAATGTCTATCAGCAAGGACACACGTTAATTAAAAAGTTAAGCAAAATCATCTCTTTGCTGTACAGACTGGCTCAGAAGCACACCAGGCAGTGTGGGACAGGTTCCAGAAATGAACGTCATGTGATGCACTAGAGAGGGCAGCTTCTTACTGGCATGCCATTAGCTTGCACTTTTCTTTTAACGGCTGCAGTCTTTCAGTGGAGACGTTGACGTTTGCCTGTGCTTGTTCCATGCCTGTATGTTTTCTCACTAATGAGAGGTCCTCTATTTTATCCCATTTCATGTCTCTTGGCATTTTCATTGTTCAGTGGAGTTCTATCATAATTTTTTGATAAGTTTATGAGGATGTCTTGCAGGCCTGACATGAACATCTCAGCCATATAAAACACGTTCAATTGATATAAAAAAACTTCTTTCAAAAATAATCTCTCAGCGCTAACAGAGAGAATGCAGAATCTGAGTGTAAAATCTTCTAATGTGCAGAAAAAGAATTCAAATGTCACTATGGATACAAATACAAAGGTGTTTGGTGAGGAAAGCAGAATGCATGATATTATAGGCTAGGTGCACCATGGGACTAAAGCAATTTATCTAACTAATATTCTGGAAGGTGAGATTGGTGCCTGTTTATTTAAGGTAGAGAGAGGAGACGACCATTAAATTAGAAAGATAATCCTCCAAACAGGTAAATAAGGGACATATCTGCCCTACATATGTGAAACTATAAAATGACATATTTTGGTATTGCATAAGGTTGTGTGGAATCGATGTTATGTATGCAACACATTTGCTTATGACAACATTTATGTCTTATTTTTGAGTTGTTAAAATAAGGCATTAGAAATTTAATCTAAAAACACTGAGGATCTTAACTTCTGTATTCTGGCTACTCTGTTGATTGCTGCCTTCTTTTGATTTTGTGTGTATATATGCATGTAAGAAAATAAGATGTATGCTTTTTGTAATGACTGCCTTCATTTCCTTCCTTGAGTATTCTGTCTTACAACGCAAGCTCATAGGTTTATAAACTCAGGCAACACAGCAGAGTGGGTAGGAGCATGGGGCTTGGGAGTAAGATGAGTTTGAATCCAGGCCATGTGCCACACACTGCACACAAGCAAGTTAATCTCTGACTGCCTCTTAGTTCTTTAGGCAAGTTAGACAACCCCTTGGGACCTCGGTTTCCTCATCTGTAAAACAGACCCGATAATAGTAGCCCCTTTTTATGAGTGTCATGAGGATTAAATGAACTGATATGTATGAAGTGATAAGAACAATGTTTGGCACATAGTAATCACTATATAACATTTATTAAGTAAATAAAAAATAAATATTAAGGGTCATGATGTTAACATTCTGATCTTCCAGATACAATAAAACTTAGCTATTTATGATTCTTGCAATTTTTTTTTAATTTCAAAATACTATGGGGGTACAAATGTTGAGGTTACATAAATTGCCTTTGCACCGCCCGAGTAGAGCTACAAGCATGGCCATCCCCAGACATTGTGTACTGCACCCATTAGGTGTGAATTTACCCGTCCCTTTCTCCCTGCTCTTATAGTTTTATGTTTGTAAATGCATTATGACATAATTTGGACTCTAATACTGCATATTAAAATAAAGTGTACTGGCAAGTCTTATAAATAATGTTTCAAATATAATTTTTCACCCATTTAAGAAAACAAGCTCTTTAAATAGTGCTTTAACAATGGGCTTGTGTTTACAAATGCCATACTAATTATGAAAGCATTGAATTCATTAAAGCAAGCTTGAATAGGCTTTTTTATAAACACTTTTTGATGTTAATATGTATCATTTGTGTGTTCTTACAAATAATCATAAAATTTAAGAATCAAGATATCACCTTAGAAATTTTACCTTATAAATAATGAAACTGAGCTCTAGAGGGTGTTTTGTCAGAGCCTACTCAGATAGGAAATACTAGAGCTAGCACTAGAACATAGGTCTCCCAGTTATATTTTAACAACATTTTTTGTGCCAAATAAAATAAAATACTGTCAAAATTATTTCTATTTGCTTCAAACCCATTAGTTAAAATATTAAAATAAGTCATATAAAAATATATACTTTTAGAAGTTCAAGACTATTTGCAAAACCAGAGTGGTCTGCCCAAATCCTGGCACCTTGAAGAGTCAACTCTAGCTCTAGAATACGGACTCTTTAATTTCAACCTTATCTGTCATATTAACCGTTATAACCAGGCTGTGAAGCACAGTGTCTGGTCCAGAGTTAAATAAATATAAATAGTGATTGAATAAGTGAATAGAAACCTACATAGGAATTCATTCTATTGCCTTCTGCTTTTCAGAACCATGTAGCAACTTCGTTTTTTAAAATTATATTTTAAGTTATGTCCTGAGACAATGATTTGTAGCCCACGTGCCAGTGTATGTCAGTGGTCAGTCAGGGACGGTCAGAGGGTGTGCTCAAACAACTCAATCTGGTAAGATTTCCAGGCTCTGCTGATGTGTGTGTTTGTGGGTTGGGGTGCACATTCAAAGTTCAGGTCCCATTTGTTTATTTTTGTTGTTACTGTGATTGTTCTGGGGGATGGATACACTCGTAACTCTGACTTGGCTGGTGCAAAGGCAATTTATGTAACCAAAGCATTTGTACCCCCATAATATTCTGAAATAAAACACATAAATAAAAATTAAAAAAAAAAAAAGTTCAGGAATTTGCAAGTCTGCTCTGCCTTTTGTTTCTACCAGGCCCTGTTAGGTCTTCTGGGTCAGCCAGGATTATGTGGAAGCTTCTCTAGACCCTGGTAAATTTCTAACTAGTCCACTGCTCTGGAAAGTGGCCCAAATGGGACAGAAATCTCAGGCTAGCTATGAAATTGGCTGTCAGCCTTTGCCACTAAGAACGCTAATGTTTCTGACAGTGCGTGGAAGTGGGGTTTTTTCACTCTCTGTTTCAAATCCATTTAACCCTCTCAGGCAGCCCTGCCCTGGTAGAACTTGCCGGGGAGTGGCCGGGATGAGAGCAGCACCACTTAAGACCATCAGACATGCCCTCCCTATTTTTACCCCACATGCAGCAGTTTTTCATGAATAAACGTTTCTCAACTTGTTGTTTGACTCTGGTTGAATATACAGGACCTGAAATGGTGGGTTTGAGAATATTTTACAATTTGTCAGTTTTTTGATGGCAAGAGGATTTGCCCAGCTCCTCTCTCTACCATCTGGGGAGTCCCACCCGCCAGACAGTAGCTTTGAAATGAACATCAGAAGCACTTCTGGAACTTCTTACAGCTGCATACTTTTGGACTCCACATGAATTATAATTGAGAAGATCTGAGGTAGATCCAGGGATCTAAATATTTTAAGAACATTATGAATATTCTGGGCCAGAACCCTGGATTAAAAAAAAAACACAGAGTTTTAAAGGAGTTTGATTTTTATGTTTTTGAACTTATTGAAATTTTTAATTTTATTTAACATAAGTTGCAATTTATTTTACCTTTGAATTATTCCACCTGCCTTTCAGGCTATTTTCTCTGAATTTCTTAGAAGTTCACCAAGGTTTTAATATCGCTCTTTTCTTAGTTTTATTTTTTCTTCCTCGTATTTTCTATCATATTGTGTTTAATCTCTGCAACAGTTTCAAATTATTTATGAATGAGCAAGAGGTTATAGATAAAAATAAATAAATAAAACTTCATCTAGCTGCTTATTCAGAAACCCCCTCACCAGAATAATCTCCATGAAGATAGGGATTTGTGTTTTCCTTTGTTCACTGCTATATTCCCAGTACCTAGAACAATGCCTAGTGACAGTAGGTTCTCAATAAATATTCAATGAATGAAAAATGAATAAATGAAGGACATAGATTTCTAAAACATTCAGGTCCTATATATTTGACAGTTTTGTGCATACATAGGCATTTGGAATTTAGCATATGAAATTATCAATCAACTGTGATATATTTATAAGCACAAGTTCCAGAGGGTGAAAGTAAAAGTTTTGGAGAGGTTATAATCCTAATTGAAATCAAATAGGCAATAAATGAACAACTTTAACTT
>CAUYSK010095088.1:0-10872 GCA_963575035.1 Avahi laniger
ATCAGCACTGCATACACCTTCCTCAAGCTCTACCAGCTTGCAGAATCAACGCAGTCCTCCCTAGGTGTCAGGATGATACCTCAGCTGAAGGAAGCGGTTAATTTGACTTGGAATCTGGAGTGTTTGCAACTCATGAGGTACTGAAGATACAGCTTTGGACTTTCTGAACAGGGAGCTTAGGTTTGGAAAAGCCCTCAAGGTGCCCTACACAGAAACTGCCATTTCCAAAGTGAGGCATTTAAAAAAATATAATATAAACCTTCCACTGCTTAAAGAAAAATAAGAAGTACTACAAAGGAAGTAGTATAAAAGAAGAAGAAAAATAGGGAGGAAGAAAACTTAAAGATGAGTAAGGAATAGCAAGGCTTAAAATACTGACTGCCACCTTCTCATCTCTTTGCTCTGCCTGGTGGGACCACGCACAGAACAGAATTGCAAATGCCCATGTCGTGAGACCGCCAGGTTGTGGCAGGCTCTGGCGCCTTCTGCTCACCACTGCTTGACAGAAATATCTGCTCCCAACCACGTGCTGCACCATCTGGTGGTACAGTGCTCCCAAGGAAGAGCTGGATTCCTTTGAACCCTGCTAGCTGTAAGGGAGCGTAGGGACCTTTCCGGTGGATCATCCTCCAGGTGGTGGACAATGCAGCTGGGCGTCGAATCCTGACTCTGCAGGACGTGGGCTGGGGACCTTCCGGTTGCGTTGAGAAGATGCTGATGGGAGCTGATAAGCATGAGACTTCTCCTGGTCACAAGGAAATTTTGCAGCTAGGTACCTGGAGAGGAGAAAAGAGGGACTTGTGACAAGGAAGAATGCAAGCAGATATGTGGCATCCCAGACAGAAACAAGCCTGGCTGGGGGCACAGAAGACCGAGAGTACAAGAGTGCTGTGGGGCGGAGGGCTTCTCTCCACCCTGCCCCCATTCTGTCAATCACAGGCGTCAGCACATTCTAGAACAATTCCTTTGCCTTGGCCAAGCAGTCTTCTCACAGAGACCTCAGAGTCAGGCTGGCTGTGGGCTGCCTTGGTGTGGAAACCAGGGTGGCAAACTTGTTCCTGAGGATACAGGAGGACTTAGACAGTCCCCAATGAAATGGGAGGGACTTGGGGGAGGGGGCAGGGCTCGGGGCAATGTCTTCATGCTCTACTTGGAGGGGCCATTAAAACTTTGAAATTAAGGCTCGTATGATGGTTATTTATGTTCATATATGGAGGACATAAGATTTATTTATGGAGATATTTAGATTTGTTTCAGATAAATAAAGTTCAGGAAAAATAGAGTGACACCCCAACCTCACAAAACTGGTGTGAGGAAGAGTTTGGGCTTAAACATAGTACCTTTACCACTTCATCAAGCTGGCTCAAACTGAATTCACTTACTGAAAAAACTATCTGTATTTTAGTGACAACGTAGTTTCCGTGATTTTTAGAAACTGATTTAAGTTCTAAGAGCAGGGGTCATGCCTTGTACTTCTCTTTCCTGAAGGGCACATGGTCGAAGCTTAATCGATACCTTATGAGTCATTTGATTCATTCATTAGAACTGGCATCAGCATCTTCTCTCAAGGGTTGTGGGCAGTTCCTGGCAAAGGATCAGCAAGATATGGCAGTGCAATAGATCTTACGTCTCATAATAATCACCTCCTTCAAAATGAAGGCGTGAAAGCCTCGTCAGATTTAGAGTTAGATGAAAATTAAGGAAAATGATAAGTGCAAGATGGTAGAAAGCTGATTGGGTTTAGGGACTTCAGCCAAGATGGGAAGCAGTCAGTTCTTGGCAAGAGAAAGAAAGTTTGAAATTGGCCTGTACTCATTCAAGAAATAGTTTTCAAGTGTGTGACACATGTCAAACATGGTTCTAGGGACCAGGATTTAGCAGTGGACAAAACAACTGACTGAAAAGGAAAGCCTTTTGAAAATCGAGTTATATTGTATTTACATTCTTCCTTATTTCCATGTAGTCCTAGTATAGTATAATAGTAAGACTTAGATTTGTAAAATTTGTATCCCACTTTGTTCTAAAAACCGTAAAGCAACTTATAAAGATGTATATGATTCATTAAAAGATTGTAAATCAGAAGTTGAAAAGATGGATTAGTAAGAAAAAAATTAAAGAAAAAGCATTGGAACCAAAACCAAGCCAGGAATAATGCTGGTTCCCAGTAGACAAAACACACCATGAAATTCTAGACACCGCAGCAAGTGAGCCACAGATGTCACCATAGGCTTTGCAGTAACAAATCTACAGTGAGTGATGGTACTACCTGTTAAAATGAAAAAACAACAAAAGTGAAAACCGTTCTTTGGAAGAAGAACAACTAATCCTGATGCTAAGACCAGAAGGAAATGTCTCTAAGAATCCTTCAAAAACAGGGGGCTTTGTAGATGTGCCCCAGGACTATCTCAAGAACAAAATGCCACTCACAGGAGGCTGGGAGAGCTGTCACCTTGAATTCAATGATCAAGTCTTTGTGAGTTGATATTAAGGCTCCAGGAAATGCCCATGGTAAGTGAGTCCATCTAGCTTTATGTGGCAAAGATAAAGGAAACACAAAGGAAAGTTGTGGCTATTGATCTTGCACATGTCTCGTGAGGTAAAGAACTGTATTGTGATTCCCAGAATAGCTGGAGGTAAGGAGGGGGGAGATAAGAAGCCTTGATGTCAGTATCTTGCAGAGAAATGTGAGTTCGTAAACTCGATCAGAACAATCTCAGCTCAAGCCAATTGGCCCACCCTGTTCTTTGTATATGTGTGGGTTTGGCTGTAGGTGTGCTGTGACGTAGGTGAGGGAAGACCAGGGAAAGCATGGAAACATTATATTGTGTTAGAATGAAATGAATACATCTGGAAATAAAACTGCTTTGCCATGTAGAGCAGCAGTTCCCAACCTTTTTGGCTCTAGGGACCAGTTTCATGGAAGACAATTTTTCCACAGACTGGGAATGGGGTGGAGGAGGATGGTTTCGGTATGATCCAAGTGAATTGCATTTATTGTGCACTTTTTTCCTATTATTATTACATTGTCACTTGCCACTCACTGATAGGGTTTTAATATGAGTCTGCAAGCAATTGATTTATTATGATCTCTGTGCAGTCAAACCTCTCTGCTAGTGATAATCTGTATTTGCAGCCACTCCTCAGCGCTAACATCATTGCCTAAGCTCCATCTCAGATCATCAGGCATTAGGTTCTCATAAGGAGCATTCAACCTAATCCCGCGCACGCACAGTTTATGGTAGGGTTCGTGCTCCTATAAAAATCCAGTGCCACTGCTGATCTGCCAGGGGGCGGAGCTCAGGCGGTGATGCCAGCGACGGGGAGCAGCTGTAATACAGATGAAGCTTCACTCGCTTGCCCACCGCTCACCTCCTGTTGTGTGGCCCCGTTCCTAACAGGCCATGGACTAGAACCAGTCTGCGGCCTGGGGCTTGGGGACTGCAGAACTAGAGTGTGTTGTTTTTAAGGAAGTACTAATCACTCAACTGAGATATTTGTGAATGAGATATGTAGGGAAAAAGTTAAGCTGTACGGAAAATCTCTGCCTTTCTCTGATTTTAGAAAACAATAAAATGGGAAGACAATATGATCAGTCATTATAAGGTAAGAAACTGGACCTAAAGACCCCTAAAAGTGAATATTAACATTTAGGATACAGAATCACATATTTTTTACCAACCGTGACGGGCAGTTTGGGGTACCTGCCAAGCTCACATCCTCTTCTCTGAGAATTCCCTCCCTCCTGCCCTCTGCGCCCAGCCCCTGCGGCCCTGCGTCACACTGCCCTCGCTTCCGTGGTGTGGCGCAAGGGTGGGCATCTGATCAAGGGGAACTGATCCAGAGGCTGGGCAGGGCCATTCCAATCCTTTCTCTCTTTCCCTCTGGAATTTGGGAATGGGCAACAGAGAGACTGAGGCTTTGGTAGCTGGGGCTGAATCTAGGGGATGGTGTAGGTCCCAAGATGGAGTGGTTTCTTCCCCTCAAGCTTTGGAAAAAGAAAGCTGTTATGTACAGAGAGAAGTGAATTAATTCGGAAGCACAAGGAGAAAACGGGCCAGAAGCATATGGCCATAGACACATGCGTGCATGTCACACCACGTGGTGGGGCAGGGCGGGAGGATGAGAAGGGAAACTTGTTTCTGCTGACTTTCCAACTCCTGAATCTGCCCCTTGGTGGGGCCCGAATGCCCTGGCACCCTAGTGTTGCCGGACACGTCCCTGTATCTTTCAGCTGGGTCTCTGATTCTCGCTCCCCAGCTCTTCTTTTAAGATCGTTTAAGTGGGCTTTTGTGTCTCATGTTAAATGCTCCCTGACCAAAAAATTAAGTAAAATAGGAAGGCTTTCTTTCCTTTGTGGTATAGGAGAGAGAAGTAATTGATATGGCATGCATCATATATTTTCTATTTTTGTATATTTATATATTTTTAAAAGGAAATAACAAGAATTTTTTGGGGGGGCATCTATGAAGTTTGTTAAAGAATAAAAACCCATGAAAGAGTGAGTTTCCAGTTCAGTGTCAATGTGTGTGGTGGAATAGTATTTCACTGGCTCTTTTCGACGTGCTTTTCTGATCCCCTGTGCTCGCTTCCCTTCACCTGTGCTCTGCCCTGTCCAGGAAGCTCCACATAAACTTTCGGGAGAATGGGGTGACTCTGGATCCAGAGAAAAAAAATGATTTTTAAGTTCAATAGTTACCGGTATAGGTGGAAAACAGTGAGTTATGTTCTTATAGGGTGGGTTTGTTTTTGTCTCTAAACTAGCTAGAAAATTCCAAGGGCTGCAAGTGGGCAGGAGGTAAAGAGGAGGTACTCCAAGAGTACAGAATTTCTGCTGGAGCAGGTACCATCCTTTTCCAGCACTAGAGAACACTGGGGAAACCAAGTCAGTGCGCAGTGCCGCCTCGGTGCCATACGTGCTCAGGCAGATCAGGAAGCCTGCCTCTGCTTTGTAGTCTTCAGCGGGATCTCACTGCCCCCCAGACTGCAGCACCCGGGGGAGAGAGCTGGAGGATCGCATGGGCTATTTTTCAGGGCCAGGTCTGAAAATGGCACAGGTCACTTTCATCTCGTTGGCATAGCCTCCCTCACACAGCCCCACTCCCGAGGAGGCTGGGAGATGTAGTTCAGCTGTGTGCCAAAGAAGAGGACACTTGGTGGAGGGCACGTAGCACTGTTTGCCAGACGGTCTGTGGGGGAAGGCGTGACAGCAAAGTTGCGGGGCGGAGGGAGCAGCTACACACCTGCTTCTGCTGGGGCCTCTGGCCTGGGACGCAGAGACTGAAACTCCCCGTGTTAAGGCACATTACTCATTATACTTGGCTAAATGGAAAGACAGCAAATTCAAGTACAAATCAGTCAACTGTGGCGCCCTGGAATGCACACCTCTGGATTAGCTTTGCTACTCTTTTTTGCTTGGGTAAAGTCCACGGTAAATTGGAACCTGAGGAGACTGCAATGACAGGGCGACAGCGTGTGCGCACTGAATTGCATGTTTCTGGTGGGGCACAAGCTCGAATCACTTGAGAGGTCCAGGCCTCCTCCTCTGCACACTCTCTTACACACCAGACTATCGGAGAGAGGGAACAAGGCTGGTAGGAGCTCCTGAGTCTCTCACTCTCCTCCAGAGTCGGATTCATGGCCCACAGAAGGAAGAGTCGGTGAGGACATTTGCTGAGTGAGGGACACACCTGCTTGCAAATTATTCTGTCTACTACTATCAGAGTGGGTTGAACTCCCTCAGACCAAGATTCTGGCAAAGAAACACTATTCCTAAAGACACTTGCTTTTTAACTCCTGGGTAGCTTTCATAGCACTGTACCTAACCCACTCCCCAACCCCCATCCCCGGGTCTCTGCAACTTGTCTGATCCTGTCCATGAGGATCAGAAATCTCTCTAGAGATGTCTGACTTGGTTCTTCTTTGAAAATAGGCCAGTGAATCTCAGCTCTGGGCTGTGACAACCTGGTTACCCAAGGGGAGAGGGAATCACAAAGTCTGTAAATCAAAATATAATTTAATTCAGTTTACATCAGCATTTATAGGAGCAAGAGGGCTTTTTCCAAGGGGGAATTTTGGCTCAGAAGCTAGGACCCCAGCCCTGTCCTGTCTTTCTGCCCTTTAGTTTCAAAGAGCAGATACCCTTTTCTCTATTCTGACCAGCATTGCTCTGGCCCTTGTCACTGGGGGAGGTGGCCCACCAGCCATCAGCCTTGAGCCATGGCCGACTGCCATGGTGAAGGGGATTGAGAATGGGTACGTCACTAGAGCAGCACCAAGCACCGAAATAGCACAGGCCCCAGGACGTCTAAATAGAAGGGACTAGGGGCAGCAAGACAGTTAGAAAAGTGGGGCCGGTGGCTTGAGACTGGTCTTGAAGCAGAATTTTTATTCCAGCTGCTCTGTTTTTATAATAACTAGACTGAATCTTAATGGAAGGGGAGAGGTTGAAGAAAAGAGGGAGGTTAACCCCCCTACTGCCTATTTTCGACCCCCTGGAGTCTCCCTGGGTTCTCATTCAGGTTTCTCTGGGTAAACAGTTGGGACAAATGTCCATTCTAATGGCAGGGCATGCTTACCTTGGAGCTGGTGCACCCCAACAATTTCCAAGGTGCTCCCCTCTCTCTCCCTCCACCAGAGTTGGGAGGGGCAGTGGTCCCCTCTCCTAACCTCTCTCCCTGCAGATGGGCAGACAGAGAGGAGAGGCATAGCACTGTCCCTTGCCCTGATTGTGTAAATGTGTGAGCCACCAGCCGAATTATGGGCCTTGAACACCTGTAAAGTGACGTGGGAGTGGCTTCTATGGAGGAACAGTTGGGGCCACGAGAACAAAAGACCTCCGTAAACTGTGAGGAGTGCTCCTCTTCATTCAAAAGGTCTGCACTTGTTTTCATTTAGTTCTGAAGCTTCTTCCTATTGCAGTGGACGTATCTTGCCTTGGCTGGGCCCACCGGAAGGACTGAGGATGGCCTTCATAGACTCTTCCTGTTGCTGCTTTCCAACAGCATCACAAGCACGGACATTCTCAGAGCTGAGGGTGTCAGGCGACAGTGAAAATGGGTGCCCCACTGTGGCATGGTGTTTGCCACCGCAGAGCCAGCAGGGGGCCCTGCATCCTTGTGAGAACGCCGGCTGCCACCTGGGGAGGGAGGGCCGGTCACAGCAAAATGAATGTCATTGCCACGGCCTTTGATTCCCAGAGAAGGAGCCACAAAAAAGCATCCTGGCCAGATCCCTCTTCCGAGGGCTCCCCACAGGACCCTGGGACCACATATTTCATGTGAGAAGAGAGGGGTATGACTCTAGTAGACTGCTTTGGGTGCCCAGGTTGTATCCTGTTTTATTTTTGTGTGTGACACAGTTTGTGGGGACTGTTTGGGTGTCTGTCGCAGCCCTGCTTCTCCTTCCCATCCAGGGCACGTGGCTGGTTTGCCTTTTAGGTCCTCATTAGCTTTTCAGCGGCTGCTCCAGGTTTTCTTTCTCTTTTTACAGAGAAACAGCCAGAGACTTGTTTGTTAAAGAAGAAAGCATGGTGTTAGAAGTAGTTTCTCACACCTCTGAGAAGAGAGTGGGAGGTCACAGAGTGCAGAGGGGACCGGCCTTGGGGACCTGAGACCAACTACCCGCAGCGGCGATGGCCCTTGTGCTGCCTGCCCACGCCTTGTTGCCAGGGTTTCCGTGCTGGACCGTTTCTGCTGAAGACTTTCAGAACTGCACTCTAGCCCATCACCAAAATAAACATCCCCTTCGTGGCTAGACTGACTTGTGGCCTCCTAGAAATTCTCCAGGTGTGTTTCCTGAACTAAGGCGGAGGACTAGCATCTGGAAACTCAGGGAGCGTTCTGATGCCTGCCTATGAACAGCAGATCCCCACCACAGCAAGTTCTTTCTCAGGTTTACGAACAGTTGTTTCTTCCTTGTAAATTGTTCCAAAAGGGAAAAGGTATTTTGTTTTAAGAAGCATTTTCCAACCCCTTATTTGAGGGCCAAGTACCCAACACCTGTAGCCATGAGCCTGGCTGTGCGGTTGCCGTCATTCTCTGCCTCTTCCTGGGCGCTTTCTGGAGGACAGCAGATTGAGAATACAGGGAGAGAGTCAGTTCAGGCTTAGCTGTGGCCTTTGGTCAGCGGCAGATCAATTTCATGGGTAATTCAGGCTTTGTGACAGCTAGACCAAAGACCAAGATGGCACAGTCATACCATCATAATCCCAGGTTTAATATAATTTTCATAATTGGAAATTAGTGCCCGAGACACAACAGCTTAAAACAACAGTCCCCAACGAGTCATTTTGCATCAAGTGGGTATCATTTTTCATGGTTCCTCAGTGGTCCCAGCAATTATGTCTATTGAAAGTACCCTTGTGAATATAATTGGGACTTAGGCATAGGAGAGAAAATACCTTTAGCTTTGTTCTTTCTTATTTTTTTCTTTTAGAGGTCTGCAAATTTTGACTAACAGGCATAGTTAATAAGACTGTGCTTAAACACACTTTTCAAAAAGAGCATTGATACATTTTATAGATGTTCATTTAATGCATTATCATCTTAGGAAAACAATTCCAGCTTGGTTTTCTGATATCTGTGGCAACAAATGTGTGGATATATCAGAAATGGTATTTGTTTGTATTAAAATATATTCCATGTGCCTTTGGATTCCTCCCTGATGGAACAGGCATTTTGCATTTAGTATGTGTATGGAGTAACAATTTGTCCATTCTAGCCAACTGCCTTTGACTACCTGGCTCAAGCAGTTTCTCACCAGGTGAAACACCTTTCCAAGGCCTTCCTCCTGTTTCCCTTACTTTCCAGCCTGTGTCCTTAGTACATAGTTTGTAAACATTGTCAGGAAGGTTCTGGTGCTTTAGTTTATGCAGTCTAAAAGGATGGACAAAATTAACCATATCCAAAAGTAACCAAAGCAAGTCTACTCCTTTACTCGGAAAATTATAGAAACGTTTGCCTTTCAGTACATTAGATCTGCAGCTACGTTTGTTGTCTCTGTTTCTTTAGATTTTGCAAATGGAAACTGAAATCCAGCAAGTCGTATTAGGAGCCCATTCAGAAAATGAACAAAAAAGCAAATGAAAATGACCCAGAATGAGGTGGTGTATTTTTCACTTTGCGTTTTGTAGGCATAAGTCCCTTCTTTATAATTTGCAATTTTTTCTGACAGGTGGTGGATCTTCACTTCAGAAGCAAACAATATCATGACAAGACAGCCACAAGAGCCTGCAATAGAAAAAACAAACAATGTGTTGGGACAGATATTTCCTGATAGGGGACAGGGAAGAGGGTCAATGTGCAAACCAAAGAAAACCTTTTACCGTCATCCTTCTTTGCATTCTCCTGCAAAAATATGTTATTGCAAATTTGTAATCATGAGCCTTATTCTCCAACCTATGGGTGGTAGTGCTTGGGTTATGGCTTTGAGTAAGGAAGATTTCTGTGTGCATGTATGGCTAGGAGAGGGGGTGGTTAGAATCAAACTAATCTTACAAAGACTAGGAGATATTCCTCTTTGTATGAAAGAGGCTGAATTGCTGGGCACCTTAAAAGCACAATGGTGGAATTAGGCTACAAAGCATCCACTGCTATGATGTAGCTTCAAGAGAACAAATTTCTCTATATTTTGCAGACCATGCAGGATAAATACCAGTCATATAGTCCCTTATGAAAGGACCAAGGCTTCCCTTCAGAACAGTTACCATGACTCCTCCAGCTCCCCACTGAGCATAGCTGCACACAGGACTACCTGAGCAAAGGTAGTCATGGATAAGGATCTGTTCTTGTTTGTAACAGAATTCCAGTTTGTAGCTGCGCATATGGCTGCCTTGAATATAGACAACATTGTTCAGCTGAGGGTGGCTGGGATGCAGGGGCAGGAAAGTTTCCTTGAGTATGCAGATATTAGGGGCTGCCCTTTCCTTTCTACTTCCTCCTTCCTGTAGTTGAAATATGGATGCAATGGCTGGAGCTCCAGCAGACATTTTGGACCAGGTGGCCTCAGAAATGGAAGCCAAATACTATGGAAAAACAAGAAAGAAGGAGTCTGGATCCCAGACATCTAAAGCTACCAGATCAGCCCTGGACTTTTTATATGTGAAAAAAAAAATTTATTATGTTTAATCTATTAATATTATTTTCCCCTTTCATTTATTACTCACTGGGAGCCTAATCTAATCCTAATGGATGCAGCTATGGTCTGGGTGAGATCTCTGCAGGACAGGGGTACTCCATTCTGGTAGCACCTGGAAACTCTGATGAGTTGTCTCCCCTGAGGATGGAGAAGGGGAAACCCCCAGGTGGGTGGATGGCACAGGGGGCAGAAGCAGGTGGCAAGAGGTATCAGAGCAGGAGTGGATAGCTAAGACTCTACAGGGTTTCCACAGCTACTCCTGTATCCCTGGCATCACGATGGGCTTCCAGTTAATAGGAGACTTGCCAAGATGGTTTTCTTTTTTCTTTTTTTTTTTTTTGAGACAGAGTCACACTTTCTTGCCTAGGCTAGAGTGCCATGGCATCAATCTAGCTCACAGCAACCTCAAACTCCTGGGCTTAAACGATCCTCCTGCCTCAGCCTCCTGAGTAGCTGGGACTACAGGCACATGCCACTGTGTCCAATTAATTTTTTCTATTTTTAGTTGTTTAGCTAATTTCTTTCTATTTATAGTACAGACAGGGTCTCGCTCTTGCTCATGCTGGTCTCCAACTCCTGAGCTCAAGCAGTCCTCCCGCTTCGGCCTCCCAGAGTGCTAGGATTACAGGCGTGAGCCACCGCGCCCAGCCTTGAGATGGTTTTCTGACTTAGGTCAAACCAATTTGGGTTCAAACCCTAATTCCTTTACTTACTATGTGAAATTAGGCAATTTTAATT
>CAUYSK010095091.1:0-21740 GCA_963575035.1 Avahi laniger
ATGCGACCCTGTTCTTGCACCCCGGCCTTACTCGTCCTCGCCCTAGTCCTGGCCCCGGTGCCAATAAAACCTGATTTACAAAAACAGGCAGCCACTGCAGGTGCCCGTTTTATTTTGAGGACGGCTGCCTTTGCCGAATCCTGGCCGGGCACCCACCTTAAGTGTCTCATGATCACCGCCTCTCACAGATATTTGAAAGTAATTGTTCAGCGCCGCTTTGCAGAAGGGGAAACTGAGGCTGGGAAAAGTCCAAAGTCCCAAGACAGCACCCACAATTTTTCTGTCACCGGGACTTCCACTGTCTCTGCAGCTGCGGTTGCCCTTAGCTGTCGCCCTGCTCAACCTGGACATTAGAGAGTGTTTTCAGGCTGCGGGGAACGCTAGGAAGGGCTGGGGGGCCCAGGTGTCTGCGAGGTGTTGTAGGATCCCACTGAGTTCTGGTGGCCAGACTGAGCAAATGAAAACACAAGAGGCCCTGGGGAAAACATTTTTCTCATACGAGTTTTAAAATTGACATATAATTCACATACCATAAAATTCGCCCTTTAAAAATGTACAAGTCAGTGGTTTTCAGCATATTCAGAGTTGCATAACCACCATCGCTATCTAATTCCAGAACATTTTCATCATCCTCAAATAAAACCCCTTGTCAATTAGCAGCCGCTCACCGTTCACCGTCCGCCAGCCCCTGACAACGTCTAATCTGCTTTCTGTCACGGTGGAGTCGCCTGTTCGGGACATTTCACATCAGTGAAATCACGCCACGCGTGTGCTTTTCTGTCTGGCTTCCTTCATTCAACAAACAGTTTCAAGATTCCTCTACGTTGTAGCAAATCTCAGCGCTTCGTTCCTTTGCGTGTGTACGTGTACACTTGGTTTATTCATTCATCCTTTGGTCATTTGGGTTTTTTCGCTTTTTAGCTATTCTGAATAGCGCTGCTATGAACATTGGCGTCCGAGGTTTTGTGTGGACACATGTTTTCAGTTCTCTTGGCTATATACCTAGGAGTGGACTTTCTGGGTCATATGAAGCAGCTCTTATGTTTTGAATTTCAGAAAAACCACCAGGCTGTTTTCCAAAGTAGTCACCCAGTTAAATTTAAATTTCTGTAAACAATGAGTAATGTTTAAGTATGCCCCCTGCAATACTTGCGACATAGTTATGCTAAAAACTTATATGTTGTTTATCTGAAATTCTAATTTAACTGTGTGTCCTGTGTTTTATCTGGCTAACCTACACTAAGTAAACTTCAGGTTGTAGCTTGCTTACCCCAAGTGATGGGAAGCTCATGTCCTGAAGTGGCCAGCTGTTCTGACACTGGCTATTTCCACCTCAAAGCTCTCCTTTAGTCCAGGCTGAGGTGGACATGTGACTCAGAGTCATTTATTGACCTCAGCTGCTGTGCTTGGTTCAAGGTGGACATGTGACCCAGAGCCAAGTTCAGCCAATCAGAGCCTTCCCTGAGACTTTAGCTGGAATTCTGGGTAAAGAGAGATTCCCAGAACCAGGAGTGGTTGGGCTGGGCAGATGGGGACCTGCTGGAGGGAAAGCCACCAGCGAGGTCTCAAATGCCCCTGCTCCATCTGGAGAGCTACACAGAACTCCCTCCCAAATGACCCTTCAATGGGCAACAGGGAGTGTTTATTTACTGGCCAACTGAATGAATGAATGCAATTTTTCCATGGTGAACACCTATGCATCCTTCAAAATCCACTTCGAGTTCTCTTTGAGAAGCAACAGAGAACATTTAGTGAATGAACAAATACTTTTCTTTTCTTGTGAACTTCTACACATCCATCAACACCCTCTTCAAATGTCTCCACCAGGGGCATCAGGGACTGTGGCTTTTGAACGAACTGTTTTCTTAGTAGCCTTCTAGTTATTCTTTAAAACGTTCTCAAACGATCCTCTGGAGGCATTAGAAGGTCCTGGTTGAATGATGAGAAATGTTCTTCCTGATGAATGATGCCTGTAAGTGTATTTGAATAAATTTTCTCCTTGCAAACTCCTACTCACCCTCTAACACCCTCTTTAGATACCCCTTGAGAGCAGCAGGGTCTCTTTGGCCACATGGCTGAGGGTCACCTTCCCTGAGAAGGCGGAAGTGAACGGGTGCGGAAGTGCTGCGGTTCCTCTTGTCATGTTTTCCGGGGCCCCTGTGACCTGGTCCTTCCTGTTTCTTCCTCCCCCCAGTCTGTGGGGCATCTGAAAGTGGGGCAGCCCTGGGAGCTTATCTCAGTTGAGCTTCCGGGGGAGCCAGGACTGGCCAATCAGGTGCCCCCAGGGCCTCCTGGAGCAGGCAGCAGGCAGGCCTAGAGCGGGAGGGGAGGAGGCAGGTGTGGCAAGATGCGGCAGCGTGGCACAGGGGCGGGAGGATGTGGTCACCCTCAGAGTGAGCTCAGGCTGTGACCTCGTTAAGGGTAGAAATGCCATCTCACATTTGTCTGGGGTCGCCCTCCCTTGCTCACACACCCACCATGGCTCCCCAGTGCCCGTGGAGAAAACCAAGACCTTCAGCCTGGTGTTTGAGATCCCTGCCCACCTCCCTAGCTTTGTCTTGCCCCACAGAACCCCAGACCCACCCTGTTCATCTTGGTGTTCTCCGAAGTTTGTCACCCAGACTCTTGCCTCTGCTGTGGCTTTGTCAAGGATGCTATACAGGCCCGTTCAAGTGTTCCTCCTCCACGCAGCCCTCCTGATTCACCTGGGAACACCTGGCTTCCGACCCTCCCTGACCCCAAGGGGCTGGGTGCATCTCTGTCCATCTCTGCACCTCCCTCTATATCTCCCTCCCTCGGAGTTTCTCCAGTGGCTGCTCTGTCTTTGGGAGTGTGCGAAAGGGGTGTGACAAGGCAGAAGCCACTGGAGGCACCAATAATGACAAATCGCACTGGCCAGCTGGCAGGTGGCATTTGCCAAGAGCCAGGCCCTCCTTTGTGCTCACAACGGCCCATTTTGCAGGTGGGAAAACTGAGGCTTGGGAGGGCCGACCTTGGTGGGGGGGTGGAGAGACCCTGGGGCACTTGTCCCACTCCCAGAGAGGCAAAGCTCTGCCCCACTGGGGGCCTCGGGTGGTCTGAGAGCGCCTCTGGACTCAGTTTCCCCATCTGTGAAATGGGGCAGGTGATGGTGTCTACCGGAATGGCGGGTGGGTGTCTCAGGATGGTCTGCTCCTACCGGCTCCATCTTTCTTTATGCGTCTCTCGATCTCTGTCTCTGCGCCTCCCCCAGGCCCCACGCACGATCCCTCGGCCACCCTGCCCCCTTGCTCCGGCCTGCGCCCTGCGCCTGGAGAAGGCTGTTCCGTGTGGGTCATGGGGTCCTCGTCCCCACTGTGCCAGGCCAAGGACACTGCCTCTTTGTCCCCAAGGCGCTGACCTCATAGCCTGCTGGGCGCCTGGCCCCGGCCAGCCCAGCTGCCCCTGGGGGCCAGGCTCCTTGAAGTAGGGGCCCCTCCCCTAAGGCTAAGGCGCACAAACTAGCCCTGCCCGCCTGGCCTCAGTTTCCCCAGATGCCCACCCCCAGGAGGGACCCTCGCCCCCGGCTCTGCTAGGCCCCGAGCATCTTTTCTTTGGGAGAAAGCTCCTAGGCCAAAAGCCAGCGTTGCGGAGCAGGCAGCTCGGTGACAGTTAGCGGGACAGGCTGGCGACGTTGGCACCCCCGCAGGGCCGCCGTGGGGTCGCCGGTTTTAGGCGTCCCGCCGAGCGTCGCGTTTTGGGGTTCATCCCCGTCCTCGCTCGGATCCGTGACTCTCGCGGACGTTGTGGGGCGCGGGTGACGGTGGCGAGACGCGGTCAGAAACTCGGAGACCCAGAGGCCGAGCCGCGGACCGCGGAGGAAGCTAAGAGACCATTCGGGGGCCGGACGCGGGAGGGGCGTGTTGGGGCGCAGCACACTGAGCTGGAGACCGCCGAGGACGCGGGGACCCCGGCCCGCGGGACCGGGCTGGGCGACGGTTTGGGCCCGAGGCCGGGGCGGAACCCCTCAGCGGCCCCAGCGGTGGCTTTGTGGCCGGGATGAGGCCGCCACCGCTCAGCTGACTTCCTGGGTTTCTTTCTCTTTCGTTTCGACTCGCCCTGGCCTGGGGTGGCGGTACCGCTTTAGCGTTTTTTTTTTTTTTGGACTTTTTCTTGCTTAGATTCAATGTGTTCCGGGGTGGGGACCCGGCGGGCCTCCCAGCGCACAGAGCCTCCCCCGGGGCTGCGGGCCTCCACGTGGACGATGTGGCGGCCGGCGGCCTGGCTGCCTCTCCTCCTTCTGCTCGGCAGGCAGGGCGGTGAGTGCCCGCCGCGCAGGGGCCGGTGTGCAGGGAGGGCTGTGGGCCTGGCTGGAGGGTCGGTCCCTTTCCCTGCGCCTCGGTCTTTCCCTCTGTCAAATGGCAGACAGGCCATCATGGTTACCCGGCCAGACTTGGGTGTCTTCCCCCAGTCTCGATTTTCTCTTCTGTGAAATGGACTAAACATCTCCCACCTCCCGGAGTTCAGTGAGGATGTTATATGTATCTATACAGTGTGTATAGTGTGTTATGTGTACAGTATACAATAGACACACACACATAATATAGTGTATACAGTTGTCCCACAGGGGATTGGTTCCAGGACCCTCCGTGGATATTGAAATCCACGGATGCCCAAGTCTCTGATATAAAATGGAGTAGTATTTGCATCTAACTCCATCTTCCTGTACAGTTTAAATCATCTCTAGAGGCCGGGCACGGTGGCTCACGCCTGTAATCCCAGCACTCTGGGAGGCCAAGGCGGGAGGATCGCTTGAGCTCAGGAGTTTGGGATCAGCCCGAACAAGAGCGAGACTCCGTCTCTAGTAAAAACAGAAAAATTTAGCCGGGCATGGTGGCACGTCTGTAGTTCCAGCTACTCGGGAGGCTGAGGCAGGAGGATCGCTTGAGCCCAGGAGTTGGAGGCTTCGGTGAGCTAGGCTGATGCCACTGCTTTCTAGTCTGGTGACAGAGGGAGACCCTGTCTCAAGAAAAAAAAAAAATTTCTGGATGACCCTAATGCAAGGTAAATGCTACGTAAATAGCTGTTATGCTGGATTGTTTGGGGAATAATGACAAGCAAAGAAGTCCATACGTATTCAGCGCAGACGCGATTTCTCTTTTGGAATACTTTCACTCTGCGGTTGGTTGAATCCACAAGTACAGAGCCCATGGCCCATCTTGTGGAATCTGGGGAGAAGGGCCCAGCCCCGTGCAGATATCTAGGTTTGGACTCTAATCCCAACTTTGCTCCTGCTGCTGTGTGATTTTGGGCAATTTCTTTGCCTCTCTGTGCCTTGGTTTCCTTCTGTGTACACTGCGCATCAGCAGGCGATGACTCTGAATGCGTGCAAAGTGCTCAGGGCAGGGCTAGCCACACCGCAAGGCTCCAGGGCTTTGGGGGGCCCTGTATGGTGGGAGACCGCACTGGGGAGGGGGACGGGGGACCCTAGATTCTTTTAGAGGAGTAGCCCGCGGGGTAACTTGCTGATGGTGGCGGCGAGTCTCGTTCTTGTTCGGGCCGTTCACGGCCCCACTGCTGATGGGCCAAGTGCGCCTCCCTGGGCTGGCGCTAGCAGCCTCGCCCCCTCCCTGCCGGCTGTAGACTCAGGTGGCGCCCTAGGCACGCCCCACTTCTTTCTGGGCCTCACTGCTGGGGGCACCTCCCGATTAGGCCCCCAGCTATGTGTCTCGGCCTCCACCGTGGGCTTTCCAGCCGGCATCCAAGGTAATAGCAGCAGATGGCTGGACAGATGCACAGGTGGATGGGCGGGCGGACGGATGAACGAATCCTTAGATGGCTGGATGGGCGGCTGGGTGCGTACCGGGGAAGGTGGGCGGGTGGGCTGATGATCACTTGCATGTAGACCCCCAGGCTGAGCCCTTGTCCCCACACAGCGCGGGGCCAGGATGTCACTGTCCCTTGTTGCCGTTGCAGCTGCCTGCGGAACCAGTGGCTGCTGTTTCCAGGACCCGCCACGTCCGGCCGCAGACCCAGGTTGGGGCAGCCCCCGCTGCAGGCAGAGGGCCACTCCGGGCTGTGCCCGACCAGCCACGGCAGCCCCTCCTCGGCCTCCCCCCACCCAGCCAAAGACCCAGCCCCATCCGCGCTCCGGGAGGCCCCGAGCCCACAACCTCCTGGCCGGTTCTCACTGGGTTCAGGGTGTCTCGGAGCAGTCACCCGCTTCCCTGAGCCCGTCCCCTCCCTAGCAGGGTCCCGGGGCTAGCGTCTGTATCTGTTCAGATTGGTCAGTGCACGGGACCGAGCAGCTGTCATTAAGAATTCTGCGGTCCCCCCACCCGCTCACCCTGGGCACTCCGCAAAGGACGTGGCCCTGAGCAGGCACGCCGCCCGCTCCTTCACTCGGCAACTGTCGCTGAGCACCCGCCGCGTGCACACTCAGTTCTGGACACGGGATCGCTGTGAGCCCGGCTGGCCTCTCAAGCCACAGCCTAGGGGAGGGGACGGACAGCGTGCTGCGCGTGAGGACGTGCAGTGAAACGGCAGGGTGAGGGCCAGGCAGGGAAGGCGCTGCTCCGGGCTGGCCGGCGCTGGAGGGCGTGACGCTGAAGAAGAAACCTGAACGTCAGGACGTGGGGGAGGGCGTTCCAGGCAGAGGGCGCAGCTCGTGCAAAGGCCCTGAGGCAGGGGGGAGCCCTGCACATCTGAGGGTTGGTAAGGGGCACGCCAGGCGGGAGCGAGTCCAGCCAGGGGACGGCGGAGACAAGGCCGGGAGCCACGGCCGGGGAGGGGGGAAGACGTAAGTGTCAAAGACTCATCCCAGGTGTGGAGACTGCCCACCCCTCTACTCTGGTCTGTTTCCAAACCTACGGGATCTCGTCCAGGTTCCGATTCGGGCCCCAAGGACCTGAGCTGCTACCGGATAGCCAGCGCCCTTTACGAGTGCTCCTGGCGGTACGAGGGCCCCGCGGCTGGCGTCAGACACTTCCTGATGTGCTGGTGAGGTCCCCAGCGGTTCTCAGAGCCCCGCCCCTCCCACCCTGGCTGGCGGCTCCGCTGGGTTCCCGCTCCCGGACGTGTGGCCCCGGCCGCGGTTTTGCATCCGAGAAGGGAGGGCTGGGGGGCCGTGAGGGTCCCTCGCGTCGCTCTTTCCCCGCCCGTCAGCTGTTCATCCGTCCGTCCACGGCTCCATTTCTCCGCTCCCTGTGGCAGCCCATGTTGGGACGTTCTGGGGTCCCAGCCCGATCCCCAGGAACCCCCGAGCTGGGGGAGCACACGGGGCGCCGGGGTGGGGGGCAGCGTCCTCCGCGGTCGCCGGGGCCCTTGGCGCCGACGTCCTCCTTCCTGCAGCCTCAGGCCCGGGCGCTGCTGCTACTTCGACGCGGGCTCGGCCACCAGGCTGCGGTTCTCCGACCAGGACGGGGTGTCTGTGCTCGACGCCGTCACGCTCTGGGTGGAGTCCCGGGCCGCAAACCAGACAGAGAAGTCGCCCGAGATCGCCCTGCAGCTCCACAGCACAGGTCCGCGGCCCGCAGGGGGCTCCGGGTCCCAAGCCTGGACCCCGGGAATTCCAGGCCCCTGGCACAGGGCTTGGCACTTCCGGATATTGTCACATCAGACAGTGCGTGTGCCACGAGGGTTCTCACGGCCCCTCGCCAGGGCCCTGTTGTGGGACACCTGGGTTTCCCTGGTGTCTGGCATCCACAGCGCTGCCAGGACCCCGCTGAGCTTTTAACGTGTTTTCGTGACTCAGCGACGTGAACTTCGCGTGCAGTTGAGGAGCTGCTCCTGTGCTCTGGCTTTAGTGGAGACGGGGTCTCGCTCCTGCTCAGGCTGGTCTCCAACTCCTGAGCTCGAGCGATCCTCCCGCCTCGGCCTCCCGGAGTGCTGGGATCACAGGCGTGGGCCACCGCGCCCGGCCGAGACACCGTGATTGTGCTCAGTGAGATGCTGCTGGGAGGTCAGGGAGGCCTCCGCTGGCTAGAGAGTTCCCGGCAGGGACGAAGGTGGAGGAACGTGGTCCGGGCAGAGGGTCCGGCGGGCGCGGAGGCCCTGGGGCAGAAGCAGGCAGGCTCTCCAGCGTTGGCAATAGCCAAGACGCCGACACAGCGACGCGCTTGGAGACGGCTGGCTGGCTAAGGGAAGGATGACGCACGCACGATGGGACGTCGCTCAGCCTTTCGAAAGAAGGAGATCATGTCGCTGCCACAACATGGACGAACCGGGAGAACATCGTGACAGATGACATAAGCCAGGCACGGAAACAAAAGCACTGCCCGTCTCTCTTATATACGGATAAAAAGAAGGTCGAATACACAGAAATAGAGCAGGACAGTGGCTACCAAGGTGGAGGGAGAAGGAAATGTGGACATGCAGGTCAGAGGGTGCAGATTTGCAGTCTCGTGGCAGAAGCAAGCCCGGAGTGTCAACGAACAGCAGGAAGGCTGTAATTATGACGTTATGCGGGAAAATTTGCTAAGAGAATAGATTTTAGGTGCTCTCGTCCCCTCCCGCACACACGGTAACTATATAAGGTGATGGGGCCGGGCGCGGTGGTTCGCACCTGTAATCCCAGCACTCTGGGAGGCCGAGGCGGGAGGATCGCTTGAGGCCAGGAGTTCGAGACCAGCCTGAGCAAGAGCAAGACCCCGTCTCTGCAAAAAATAGAAAAATTAGCCAGGCGTGGTGGCGCATGCCTGTGGTCCTGGCTGCTTGTGAAGCTAAGACAGGAAAAGTCACTTCAGTCCGGGAGTCTGAGATTGCAGTGAGCTATGGTGACACCACTGTACTCTAGCCCAGGTGACAGAGCAAGACTCTGTTTCAAAAAAAAAAAAAAAAGCGATGGATATGTTAAATTGCTTACTGCAGTAATTTCACAATGGAGATGCAGATCAAAACCTCATGCTGCTCGCCTTAAATTTATACGCTAATAATAACTTTTTAGAAAAAAATCAGGTGTGGTATGGCCAAGGTGCAGCACGAGTGATTTATGTCTCTCCTTAGATCAGGCTCCTTGAAAAGGGTCTAAAAATTTAGTAAGATTTCCCTAATAGTCCTCCAAAGAAATCAAATCAATTACCCTCTCGCCAGCAATTTACAAAAGTGTCTGTCTCACGACAGCCCTGCCAGCAATGGGTATTAATGTTTTAAAGGTTTTGTCACTAATAGCATCCTGTGCACAAGTCTTGATTCTTTGAATTGTGGACTACCAGGCTTAGCTGGGACCTGCAACGGTGTCCCTAATTCACATTTGGGGGACTCACTTGGTTACCCTGGGCTGGGAAGGGCACGGGCCAGTTTTCCGGAATTTTCTAGACCCGTCAGCTCACTCACACACATGTGGGCTGCCCCTCCCTGATCCCCACCTCTGCTTCCAGTTAAATATGACCCTCCCCTGGGAGACATCAAGGTGTCCAGACTAGCGGGGCAGCTGCTGATGGAGTGGGAGACCCCAGCCCAGCAGGACGGTGCCGAGGTGCAATTTCGGCACCGCACGCCCAGCGGCCTGTGGAAGTTGGTGAGTTTGTTTCCCAGATCAGGGGTGGACACAGGACTCTCCAGGGTACCCCCCTCCAAATCAGTCTCACCACGTCTACAGCCGTCACCCCTCCCAACCAGCCTCCACTCTCGCCCTGTGTCTACCCCAAGGTCAGAGCTGACCATGACCTCCCCTGCTCACACACCCTCCATGGCTCCCCGTTACCCACAGGGGATCATCCTCACTCTCCACCGTCATTGCCTCCCTGGTGCTTCCTCTGACACCCTCCCGAATGGCTGCCATTCTCTGCCCGTGCCCTGGGTCTCCAGCCTCCTTGCTTTTGCACACGAGGTTCCCTTCACTTGCATGCCCCCCTTCATCTGAGCGCACGCAAAGCCCGCCCAGCCTTCAGGGTCCAGCCCCAGGCCCACCTCTCCCGGGAAGCTGCCTTTCCATCCACCCATCCATCCGTTGTTCAGCTACTCTCTGGCAGGGCAGATCTGAGCTTGCGAGAAACCTCACCCCCGACCTGCTCCCCAAGGGCCCCCCCGGCCTCTAAACTGTGGCCAAGCTCCTCCTCCCTCAGACTGGGAATGTCACGGGGGCAGCAGCCGCCTGGGCCTCAGCCCCTCTCCCCTCCAAACACTGTGCCCCTCCCTGAGCCTCAGTTTCCATCAAGTAAATGCGCACGAAAAAGCCAGGGACAGGTGACACGGGACCCCTGGTGGGAAGGAGCGTCTCTTCATGCTTCATTTGCAGCCCCGAGCGCGTTCCTCCCCACACCCTTCCAGCCTCCTCTGCAGACGAAGAGAACTGGGCTCAGGTGACGCGGGGCCAGGCTGGGTCCGCCAGCGCAGACAGCCCGCTTTCGAAGGCACCATTTTGTCTCTTCAAATGATTTTTTTCGGCCGGGCTCGGTGGCTCCCGCCTGTAATCCCAGCTCTCTGGGAGGCCGAGGCGGGCGGATTGTTTGAGCTCAGGAGTTCGAGACCAGCCTGAACAAGAGCGAGACTCCGTCTCTACTAAAAAAATAGAAAGAAGTTAATTGGACAACTAAAAATATATAGAAAAAATTAGCCGGGCATGGTGGCGGATGCCTGTAGTCCCAGCTACTCAGGAGGCTGAGGCAGGAGGATCGCTTGAGCCCAGGAGTCTGAGGTTGCTGTGAGCTAGGCTGACGCCACGGCGCTCACTCTAGCCCAGGCAACACAGAGAGACTCTGTCTCAAAAAAATAATAATAATAATAATTTTTTTAAATGACCGCTTTCTTTTGGGGTAATCTCAGATCTTCAGAAAAATGACACATAAAGCTCCGCAGAGATCTTCTGTCTGCCCTTGACGCAGATTCCTCTAACGTTAGCATCCTCCGCAAACGCCAGACAGTATTCGGCTGTCACCGATTTTCCTGTGAATGTCCTTTTTCTGTTCCTGGATCCAATCTAGGGTCCCACATTGTATGTCATAAAATCATTTTTAAAATTTTAAAACAGCAAATATTTTCAGCACCATAATGCAAAATAACATATAAACACGTTTTCATTCTAGGGCGACTGCGGACCCCAAGATGATACGGGTGAGAATAACAATAATAATGACAAGAACAACCGAAACAGCTGCTGCAAGTTAGCATTAATTGAGCACCTACTGTATGCTGGGCCCGATGCTAAATTCTTTGTATGCCTCTTGCCCTGCTTCGCACTTTAGTGTTGGGTTATTCCCATTTTTCAGGTGAGAAAACTAAGGCTTGAGGGATAAGAAGACATTGACTAAGGTCACAATTCAAGGGGTGGCCAGGACTTGAACCCAGGGCAGGGGCAGAAGTGGGTGACCCTCGTGGCCTCATGAGGACAGGGCCTGGGCTGTTCCTGCTGAGTCCCCAGGGCCCGGCACATGTCTGTGTACACAGCTGGAGCTCAATAAGTGCACGATGGCTACGTGAACAATGCCAAGCTCTGAGCAATTCCCACAGCCTGATGTTTGACCTGTCTCTCCCCAGAGTCCTGCCTCTGCCCCCTGGAGATGGAAGTGGCCCAGGAAGTCCAGCTGCGACGGCGGCAGCTACGGCTGGGGGCCCCAGGAGGTCCCTGGAGCAGCTGGAGCAGCCCTGTGTGCATCCCCCCCGGTGAGAGTGCCCTGCCTCACGGGAGTGGGGCAGCTGTTACAAACAAGGCGCGGTGGCTCACACCTGTAATCCCAGCACTCTGGGAGGCTGAGGCAGGAGGATCACCTGAGACCAGGAGTTCAAGACCAACCTGGGCAACATAGTGAGACCCTGTCTTTACAAAAAATTTAAAAATTAGCCAGGGTGGTGGCACGCACCGGTAGCCCCAGTGACTCGGGAGGCTGAGGCCGGAGGATCACTTGAGCCCAGGAGTTCGAGGCTGCAGTGAGCTATGATCACGCTACTGCACTCTAGCCTGGGCAACAGAGCAAGATCCTGTCTCAAAAAAAAAGACAAAAAGAAAAAGAAACAAGGTGCAGGGGTTAGACATAAGGCGACTCGTGTTAGAAATAAGGCGGTGGGAGGAATGAGTGCTCAGACCCCTCCCAGTGCGGTACCTGGCCTCACTGCCTGGGCCTTGCCGCGCCCACGTTAGGGCTTTGTCACATAGGAACCATCAGGCTGAGCCTCCCAGCCTCTCAAGGACAACGCCACCTGCCTGGGGGTTAAACGGGCTGCTGCCCCTGACTCTGGGCCAGGGGGCGGTGGGTGGGTCGGAACCGCCCGACACGTGTGTGTGTTCAAAGACAAACTTGGAGAAAACAAAACAGCAGACAAAGAAAAGTTTAAAAGGAAAGACTTGGGCACCGTGGATCACGGCGACGGTTGTCCCTGAGGACAGGGGCGCGAAGAGTAGCGGTTCCCTTCCCCTTTGGCTCTGGTTGCAGAGCCCCCCCCACGGCCCGAGGTGAGCTTCGCGGTGGAGCGGCTCAGCGAGGACGGGAGGAGGCGGCTGAGCCTGCGCCAGCAGGTAACGGGCCGTGGGCGCCGCGGCGTGGCGGACAGTGAGAGGCAAAAAGCTGAGGGGGTGGTCAAGTGGGAGAGGGAGGGAGACGAGATGTCAGGTGACAGGGACTGGGCAGATTGTAGGTTTAACTCTGAAGGTAATAGGGAGCCATGGAGTGTGCGTGAGCGGGAGAGGCTCGTGCTCGCACTCAGGTGTTTATAGGCTCTCTGTGGCTCCTGTGGGGGAAAACTGTGCTGGGGGCGGAAACGGGCGGAAGCCAGAAGGCCAGGAAGGAGGTGACAGTGACTGCTTTAAGTCCCAAGCAACCCCATTAAGTGCGGTCTGATTGCTCCGTTTTATAGAGAAGGACACGGAGGCGCGGAGCGAAAGTCCGTGTGCGGGGCAGGGCTGACAAACACTCGCCCGCTGACTTCGGCGTGGCTGGCTTGGCCGGGTCCCTGGCGGGCCGCTTCCTCCAATTCAGTTCCCTTTCTCAGGGAAAAATGTTCAGGGCTGAGGTAACCGGGTCCAAAAATGAAAACCCTTTCTTCCCCGGGTCTCGCCGATTTCCCCCCAAAACTGGCTGTTTCCCGGCAGCTTTGCCGGCACTGAGGTTTGCCGTTTTCTAGATTTTCGGTGCGTGTCATTGGCTGTGGCCCTTGGCCAGGTCTGTCCTCACAGGCTGTGTCCTGCTGAGCATCCTCGGGGCGATGAGTGTGATAAGGTCCCCCCATCTGACTCTCGCACGACAGCCAAGGCGGCACCAGCTTCCAGAGGGCTGCCAAGGGCCGGCGTCTGGCGCGGAGGTGACCTACCGAGTCCAGCTGCGCATGCTGTCCTGCCCCTGTACGGACCAGGCCGCCAGGACCCTGCGCCTGGGGAAAGCGGTCTATCTTTCGGGTGCCGCCTACAACGTGACTGTCGTCTCCCGGAATCGATTCGGCCCCGGCCCGAACCAGACGTGGCACGTTCCTGCCGAGGCCCCCGCAGGTGCCTCCTCTGGGTGGGGAGGGCGTGGGGGGCCCTTCGGAGCCGAGCAGCTGCGCCGACCCTCAGCCAGGCCAGGGCGAGAGAGGCAGGCAGAAGAATTCAAGGTGCCTGATTTAGGGGTGCTGCAAAAATTCAGGAATCGAGATCCGTAATGCTAGAAGGCAGGGCTTAATTTGTTTGTTTTTGAGACAAGGTCTCGCTCTGTCGCCCAGACTGGAGTGCCGTGGCGTCATCACAGCTCACCGCAGCCCCGAGCTGGGCTCAAGCGATCCTCCCGCATCAGCCTCCCGAGTAGCTGGGACTACAGGCGCCGCCACCACGCCCAGATAACTTTTTAAAATTTATTTTGATAGAGACGGGATCTTGCTATGTTGCCCAGGCTGATCTTGAACTCCAGGCCTCAAGCAACCCTCCTGTCTCGGCCTCCCAAAACGCTGGGATTACAGGTGTGCGTCACCACACCTGGCCCCACCGTGCGATATTTCTAAAATAACCAACAAATTATAACCTGGGCTGTCCACGTGTTTTTGGGACTAAAGTTTTATTGGGACCAGGGCCAGGATGAGGGTGAGGCGAGGGAGGCAGGTAGGGTTGTTCTTGCGTTTTATTTAAAATCCTGATATTTTGTTTTATATGCAGATATTTTACTGATCTAAAATTAACCGTTTTAAAGTGAGCAATTCAGTGGCATCTAGTGCACCACGAGGGTGCGCAGCCACCGCCTCTGGTCGCAGAACGTTCTCGTCCCCCGGAAGGAGGCCCCATCAGCAGTCGCTCCCCAGCCCCTCCCCCGCCCTGGCGGTCGCGATCTGCTCCTGTCCGCGGGTCGGCCCGTTCCGGACACTCCTGTGAATGGAGCCACACGCTGCGTGGCCGTTTGTGCTTCGGGGCCCATCCGCGTGGCAGCAGGTGTCGGGGCCGCACCCCCGCTCAGGGCTGCGCAGCGTCCGGCCGTGCGGACGGGCCCCTCTGCCGGTGGGCGCTGGAGTCGGTTCTGCCTCGGCCTTGCGACAGCGCCCTGTGCCCGCTGTGTCTTTGCATTCGTCTTGCCGTGTACATATATGGCGTCAAAGCATTGCTCGTCTTGATGACTCAGCTTCCCCGTGCCCCCTTAAACTTAGTGCCTGGGCACCCAGCGACCCCGGGAGGGCGCAACCAAGACTCACGCAGGCGAAGCCACGTGCCGGGGCAGCAGAGCAGCTGGTTCCGTGGTCAGGACCACAGTCTCGCTGAGTGGTCCCAGGCGAGAGGTCACTTGCTCTCCGAGAGCCTCAGTTTCCATATCTGCGAAATGGGGCGATCACGGCCCCGTGCTCTGACGCAGTGGCGCCTGTGAAGCACTTGGCACTGGCCTGGCACGTACAGTCAGTGCTCGGTAAATAGTTGCTGTCTGAGCGTGACGGCTCACATCTGTACTCCCAGCAATTTGGGAGGCTGAGGCAGGAAGACGGCTTGACGCCAGGAGTTTGAGACTAGCCTGGGCAACATAGCAAGACCTCATCTCCACAAAAATTTTTTTAATTAGCCAGGCGTGAAGCACAACTATAGTTGCAGCTACTCAGGAGGCTGAGGCAGGAGGATCCCTGAAGCCCAGGACTTCAAGGCGGCAGTGAGCTACGATCAGGCCACTGCACTCCAGCCTGGGTGACAGAGAGAGACCCTGTCTCCAAAAAGTAAAAATAAAAACTAAATGGTTGCTGTGCTCAGGCTGGGAAGCAGCACCCGCCTCTGGGACGGCTGCATAACCCTCGCCGTGGGCGCGGGAGAGCTTTGCGCGGGGGCCGCGTGGGTGCGTTCTCGTGCCTCGAGCCTGGCGTTGGCCGGGAGCTCTGCGGCAAGGCAGGCGGTGGGCGGCCGGGCATCTGCTGCGGCAGGAGCCGCCCACGTGCCGGGCTGGGCGGACGGCGGCACAGACAGCCCGACGGCGGCTGCCTTGGCGGGAGGGGGCTCGGCCGTTCAAACACCCTGACGCGACCCTCTCCCCTTCCAGAGCCGGGGGCTCTGAATGTCAGCGTTGGAGCCCGCGGGACCAGCATGCACTGGCCAGCCCGGGCGCGGGGCTCAACGTACTGCATCGAGTGGCAGCCCCGGCGCCGGGACGGGGGCCTCGCCGCCTGCACCCTGACGACGCCCCAAGCCCGGGATGCGGCGGGAACGGGTACGGTAGTGCTGGCGACCCGCCGCTGCCTCTGCGTCCCACGCAGCTCCGGGCTGGCGCGAACCTCAGGGACTGTACACGCGGCTGCCGCCCTTTCCTGGAGGTCGCGCGGGCGCGGGCACAGGCTGAGACTCGGGCCTTCTCCCCCGCGTGGCTCTGCAGCCTCTGCCAGGATGCCGAGTTCAGCCCTGGGCAGGTCGCGCCCCGCGGGTGACGCATCTCACACCCCAGGGTGTTTGTTAAATATTTGCCCGCACCAGGGAAGGTGGCACCGCGAGATGCTGGTGGCAAATGAATGAGGCCTCCGTGGAGGCAGGAGGGGCTGCGTGGCTCAGGCAGCCTCTTACTGTCTCTCTTCCTGCCCTGGGCCTGGTCCGAGCCTCAGCTCAGCCTGTGTCTCAGGGAGTTCCCAGCCGAGGAGACAGCTGGACACAGACGCCAGGGCCCTGCGGGGTGAGAGCTGAGTTGGAGCGGGACACAGACAGGTTGGGGAGTTGCGTAGGGAAGGGTTCCTGGAGGAGTGGGCGTTGATGCATGAGTAGGAGTGTTCTAGGAGCTCCCAGCAGATGACACAGCCAGTGCAAAGGCACAGAGCTGGGGACACAATCTGTTCAGTGGCCCGGCCTCTGCTTTTCCTTCCAGCAACCCACAGCTGGAGCCGGGCACCCAGGGCGCTGGGGCAGGAGGAGTGTTACCAGGTCACGATCTTTGCCTCTGCACACCCGGAGAAGGCCACGTCGTGGTCCACGGTCCTATCCACGTACCACTTTGGGGGCAACGGTGAGTGGCCCAAACCTGCAGCTTCGTCTCCCTGGAGGACTCGGCCGCGGCTTTGAGTGTCAGGAGGAGGGAGCCAGACGCACCTGCGCACGTCAGGCCGGACACGTGGGAGTCAGTGCAGTCAAAGGCAGCCTGAGCAGCACTGCCCCGTTTTTTTTTTTTGAGACAGGGTCTCACTCTTTTTGCCCGGGCTAGAGTGAGTGCCGTGGCGTCAGCCTAGCTCACAGCAACCTCTGACTCCTGGGCTCAAACGATCCTCCTGCCTCAGCCTCCCGGGTAGCTGGGACTACAGGCATGCGCCACCATGCCCGGCTAGTTTTTTCTATATATTTTTAGTTGTCTGATTAATTTCTTTCTATATTTAGTAGAGACGGGGTCTCACTCTTGCTCAGGCTGGTCTCGAACTCCTGAGCTCAAACAATCCACCCACCTCGGCCTCCCAGAGAGCTGGGATTACAGGCGTGAGCCACCGCGCCTGGCCGAGCACTGCCCCATTTTACAGATTAGGAAACTGAGGCTCAGAGAAGTAAAATGATGACGATTGAGCGGCGGAGCTGGGATTCGAACCCAGGCCCAGCTGACTGTGGCCAAGTTCGCCCAGTGTCTGGACGGCGCGGGCTGAGCACGCAGAAGTGCTCAACCAGCGCTCTCGGTGTTGACCGTGGCAATGGTGCCGGTTGCAGCCTCAGCAGCCGGGACCCCGCGTCACATCTCGGTGAAGAATCACAGCCCAGACTCGGTGTCTGTAGACTGGACGCCGTCGCCGCTGAGCTCCTGTCCCGGCGTCCTGAAGGAGTATGTCGTGCGCTGCCGAGACGAAGACAGCAACCAGGAGTCGGGTACGCGAGGCGGGGCGGGTCCAGCTGGGGAGGAAGGGGCTCGGCTTGAGGTCTGCCTTGCTGTGTGACCCTGGGCACCTCACTGCCCTCTCTGGTCCTCAGTTTTCCCACCCTTAAACAGCCAGGGTGTGGGAGATCAGGCACATGGAAGCGCCGTGCGCCAGGTTTACCGATTTCCCCGACGTTTCTTTCGGGGAAGATGCGTCTCGAACACACTCAGAGCGCGCGGACGCGGAGTCTAGCAATACCTCCTCGGCGCGGCCGGGCCGGCGTCCCCTTTCGAGGGCTGCGGAGAAGCGTTGTACGGGAGCCGTTCCATGCGGCAGACGCTGGCTGCGGTGCTCCCGGGGGCCGGAGCGCTCGGGGCGGAGCAGACGGGGCCGCCCCAGCCTCGACTCTGAAGACCCACAGGAGGCGAGGGAGGGAACCGCGCGGGTATCTGGGAAAGGCGAGCCAGGCGGGGCAATGGCCGGTGCAAAGGCCCCGAGGCAGGACTGAGCCGGTGTCTTGAGGGCGCACCGCGGAGGCGGATGTGGCTGGAGGGAGGCAAAGGGGTCCCAGCACCCATGGCTGCCTCCCCCCCGCAGAGCAGCCCGTGAAGCCCACAGAGACCCAAGTCACGCTCCGCGGCCTGCGGGCTGGCACAGCCTACACGGTCCAAGTGCGAGCAGACACCGCGCAGCTCAGGGGTGCCTGGAGCCAGGCCCAGCACTTCCGCATCGGTGAGTGGAGAGGGCAGGGCCTAGTTATTTACTCAGTGTGCACTGCATCCAGCTTCCCATAATGATCTGAGCAGCCCTGCCCTCACTCACATCCCTTCCATGGCTCCCTATCGCCCCGAGGAGAAGGTCCCAGCCCAATCCGCTTCCACCTCTTTCACCTCCACTTCCTGCAGTTTCTGTTCACGAACATTTCCTCACATTCCAGGGGCTTTGCCCATGCAGGCTCTCCCTACCTTGAATGTTTGTTTTCCCCATCATCAAACTCCTATTCATCCTTCAAAACCCAGCTCAAAAAAACCCCTCCTCCAGGAAGCCTTCTCTGTCTCCCTCTGGCTATGCCCCCATCTACCACTGCTCTTTCTCCCTGGTCTGACATCTTAGGCTTGGGTTATCTGGGTCAAAATCTGCCTCCCCCAGCCTGGGTGAGGGCTCCTGGGGAGGAAGAGGGAGCAGGGTCTGTTTATTCAATGGATGAATAAATGAGCGTCTCTCTCATCGAAAGGATGAGAAGGACACCGGCTCTGCTGTCCTGGGGTGCGTGGCCATGAGAGATTCAGGGACCAGATGATTCCTGGTCCTGCCACGGTGAACTCTCAGCCTCAAGGGGGCCAATGGGGTCCAGGAGAACCGATGAGTCAGCCGTGGCGGGGCAGGTCTGGGTCCAGAGGGCAGCCACGTGGCCGAGTGTGAACGAGCAGGTGCCTAGAGCCACAGTGTCCTGAGCACCCGCCGTGTGCCAGGCCTTTAGCTACCGAGCAGGTGGCTTCCACGGCCCGCACTTCCCAGATGAGGAGACCCCCCCAGCCCCCTCCCCGAACAAGAGGCAGGACGCGTCCCTCCTCCAACTCGAGCCCTCCCGCCCCCAGAAGTCCAGGTTTCCGACCTGTTCACCCTCCTCGCGTCTCTGGGCAGTTTCGTGAGCATCCTCCTCCTGGGCGCCCTTGGCTACTTTGGCCTCAACAGGTAACTCACACCTTCTCCCCCGAGAGGATCCGTGAATAAAAACCTCTCACATCAAGTAGGTACCTGGCCGTGCCAACTTTACAGACGAGGAAACTGAGGCCCAGGCGGTCAGAAATTGGCCCGGGGGACCCGACAGTGGGGGTGGAGGTGGCATTTGAATGCGAATCTGTAGGCCTCCTCCGCTCCATCCCTGCCCCAATCCACATCCTCACGGCCGTTGTGGCCGAACAGAGACGGAAAAGTTAGGTCAGAACAATCGAAAAGTAAGAGCGGACAGAAACGCTGCCCCTCTCACTGCCCCCTCCCCCAGGGCTGCCCGGCACCTGTGCCCGCTCCTGCCCACACCCTGTGCCAGCTCTGCCATCGAGTTCCCCAGCAGCCAGGGGAAGCAGGTAAGGGCTCATTTCCTCACTCCAGGTCCTGGTTTGTGGGTGCACACTCTGGGCGAGGGCTCTGCTGAACAATGGCCATGCATCTGCTCATTTTATTTTCCCCAATCCATTGAGATAGGGACTCCAAAACCAGTGCTCCAAACCCCTTCCCATTTTACAGACAGGCAAGCAGAGGCCCAGAGAGGGATCCATCTCTTTGTGCTGCTGGCGTCCCTGCAGGATCCTCTCCTGGGCAGGCTCAGCCTTCCCCTACTGGAAGGAGGGTGTCCATTTTCCCCATTAACCGAAGCAAAAGTCTCAGGGCCATCACTGATTGGTCCAGCTTGGATCACGTGCCCTTCCCTGAGCCTATGGCTGGACCCAGGGGCCTGAAATTCTCTGATTGGCTGGGCCAGGGTCACATGCCCATTGCTAGAACAGGGGTGGGGCCTCTGCACCGCCCAACCAAACCATCCGGGAGGAGGAGCAATTTTCCAAAGAGGAATGGGGGTAACCTTCCTAAGAAAGGCTGCGTGGGGGTCACTGAAGCAAAGTGGACCCTCAAATTGGTCCCTGAATTTGTGAGGGTTTAGCCAGCAGGGGCCTGGGTCGTTCCCTCCTGTGTGGGCAGCAAACAGAGCCCCGCCCACAGCATGGGCCCCACCCTCTCTCTCCAGACTTGGCAGTGGATCACCCCGGCGGACTTCCAGGAAGAGGTGTCCCTACAAGAGGCCCTAGCGGTAGAGGTGTCCTGGGACAAGTGTGAGGGGACAGAGCCTCTCAGGGAGAAGACAGAGCTGCCCTGGGGTGTTCCTGAGCGGGCCCTGGCCCCAGAGCTGTCCTTGGAGGATGGAGACAGGTGCAAGGACACCCCAAGGCCGATGTCCTGGGGCCCAGAGGGCAGAGTGGTCACGGGGACAACCGTGCCCGGGCGATTGGACTCCTGCTGTTCCCAGGAGACTTAATGCAGAGACCCAGGATTGGGACACTTGGTGCCCCTGGAGGCCCGAGGGAGAAACGGTCACATCCACTTTGTCTCACAGACAGGAACACTGACTGTCGCAATCATGGTGGCTGGTTATTAAGCACTTATGGTATACTCAGCCCGTTCCATCCAGACACTCATGACGCACCCCCCACCACTGCCAAATCCCCACCACTGCCCCTGCAAGGTACCGTGGCTGTTCCATGTCATAGATGTGGCCATTGAGGCTCAAAGTGGGTGAGTGACTCGCCTGAGGCCACACAGCACACGTAGGAGTCATATTTGGGCCTGAGTGACCCAAGGCTCCCTCCTCCAGACTGCAGCACCCCTGCCTCCCGCCCTGACCTACTCTGACCAGCACCTGTCGCTGGGAACCCAGAAATCACCGCGAAATACAAGCGACTGCACCCAGCCGTGCCGACGTCCACGGGGCAGGGACAGACCCTGTCACTGGCGGGTTCTGGAGCAGGATAGACTGGGGGTGGGGGGCAGATGGAACTCAGATTGATCCCAGAGCCCTGGACCGGGCGTCCTCTTCCAGGAGCTCAGGACAGGGAGTCTGGTCGCGGGCTCCTCGCAGCTCTGTGAGGTCTCGAGGCTTGGGGGATCCGGCTGTGGGGGCCCGAGGGGCTCTGGACGTTCGGGGGAAGGGATGGTCCCTCCCCAGCCTCAGTGTGCCCTCCACACCCCACAAGGTGGGGGTGTTGATAATGACCTCCCAGAGCTGTTCAAAGCCGTAATAAATGAGCTCCCTCTCGGGTATGTCTTTGCTCTGATTGAAGTTCGAACGCTCTGCTCGAAATCCTGAAATGGGAGTGTGAAAATGCATCCATCCATCCGTCCTTCCATCCGTCCATCCACCCGTCCACCCATCCATCCATCCATCCATCCATCCATCCACCCATCCACCCATCCACCCATCCATCCGTCCACCCATCCATCCATCCACCCATCCACCCATCCATCCATCCGTCCATCCATCTGTCCATCCGTCCACTCATCCATCCATCCACCCATCCACCCATCCACCCATCCACCCATCCATCCATCCGTCCATCCATCCATCCATCCATCCACCCATCCATCCACCCATCCACCCATCCATCCAACCAACCAACCATCCATCCACCCACCCATCCACCCAACCATCCAACCACCCAACCACCCAACCATCCACCCATCCACCCAGCCATCCATCCATCCAACTATCCACCCATCCATCCACCCACCCACCTATCCAGTCATCCATCCATCCACCCACTCATCCACCCATCCACCCACTCATCCACTCATCCATCCACCCATCCACCCATCCATCCATCCACCCATCCATCCACCCATCCACCCATCCACCCATCCATCCATCCACTCATCCATCCACCCATCCACCCATCCATCCATCTACCCACCCACCCATCCATCCATCCACCCATCCACCCAGCCAGCCAGCCATCCACCCATCCACCCATCCATCCATCCATCCTTCTATCCATCCACCCCTCCACCCATCCATTTACTTAGTGTGTACTCACCAAGCATACCAGGCA